>KV425951.1:0-27007 GCA_001632375.1 Exidia glandulosa HHB12029
TCAGGGCACCGGTTAGCATGCTCATTGCGCTCGTGTGCGTATCGCGCTGACCTCGTCGTAGATATCGACGGAATCAAGATATGTTCGGATAGCGAGGGCGCCTCCGTCGCGGGCAAACGCTCATACAATTATCGAGTACGTCTCCGACTATCCTTTCTTTGTGCGGGCGCAGATGAGTTCGCAGGTCGTCATGACGAAGGACCACGTCGAGATGGACATGCGCGGGCGATGCTCAGCCGGCCAGAAGATGCTTGCATCGATCATTATCCGGCTTGCGCTCTCCGACTCGTTCGGACAGAATTGCGGTATTCTCGCTCTTGACGAACCGACGAACGCACTGGACACGGAGAATATCGACGCCCTGGCCGGCAGTCTCGTAGAGTGAGACGACTTCTACTTACGCGTGTGCTGATTTCTGATGATGGGGTCGAAGTATCATCAATGCCCGCAAAGGCTCGAACTTCCAGTTGATTGTCATTACACACGACGAGCAGTTCCTTCGCAAGCTGGGCGAGGCGGAAGTTATGGAATACTACTGGTGCGTACGAATACCGTGTTTGACCACACACTAACATGCTGTAGGCGTGTGTCTCGAGACCTCAAGCAGAAGTCCGTCATCGAGCGGCAGCGGTTCGGCTGAACTCGTCGTCTCCCTATGTTCGATCTCAAGTGCTGTATTATCTTCCAAGTGTGTATCTTATTCTCTGTCCTGCTCTACGTGCTTTCGAATCGCCAACTTGGAGTTTGCTGTCACCTCAAAGTCTCAGACAACTCGTGCTCGGCTGTAATCAGCCCCTTGACGGCTGCACTGCGAAGAAGGCGAGCGGCCTTCAGGCGGGCGCAAGATGCAAGCTGATAGCCACGCCGCAACCTGGAGGCAGCCCCTGGAAGGTGTTGCGCCTCAACTTCCCGTTCTTGTCTCTCCCCACGTACATCGTACATCGCTCCTCCGTCAACCGTCATCAGCGCGAATATGAACATCTCAGCTGCTCCGGTCGATGTCGACGACAACGGAGAATCCTTCACGGCTTTGGGGGTGGATAAGAGACCGAACGATGGGTACTTGGATCGTCTAATTTATATTTGCCGCTGCATAAAACGTACTGAAATGTGTCTGCAGGTCGGTTGAGCCCAACGCGCAAGACTTAGTGAAGAAGGCAACGAAGGCGAAGGGGCACAAAATGTACCATGGGAACGATCACTGGCACAAGCTTCGCCATGTAGTTGTCGAAGGATGTGAGGTCGTTCCGGACATCCGTGCTATCGCTCATTGATCTGCGCCAGTGGAAAACTGTGATAGCTGTGGTCGTGCTCTGGACAAGGCTCAAGGCGCTATCATGTGCTACCTGCCCAAATGCGGTCTCGTTATTCACAATCTGGAAGCGTGCCGCCCGCGCGGGAATTGCACGTATTTCCCCGATGAAGACCTCATGAAGCCTGAGGGTGAGTTCGAGCTTTGCGAAACTCCTGAGCTGATGCGGGGCTTAGCTATTATCCCAAAACCTAAACGGATCGGACGCCCGCCTCAACCTCAAGAGTCGGACCAGACTGAACTGCCAGTGTGCGCTCAGTGCTTGCCGTAACTGCGACAGCCTCCCTAACGTACCAAAGGCCCGACCTGACTCCATACCTCGTTCGTCGTCATGAGATCGGACGTGGAGGTTTTGGTACGGTGTACAAAGCGCGGTTCCTGCAGGACGGTAAACTGGAAACGGTGTGCATAACGGACAACTATCTTTGTACGCCCTGATACCCGCTTGCAGGTGGCTGTGAAAGTGCTTCATGCAGGACCACCAAAAGTACATTCACTCTCACTTTGCACCCGCGGATGATATCCTGATGTGTCTGTAGCGACTCGCACGCGAACTGAAGACATGGATGGCCCTAAAGCATCCGCACGTTCTTCCTCTTTTAGGGACGGGGCAGGATGGAGTGACCGGAGGGAGCGCGCTCGTCTCGACCTTCTGTGAGGGTGGAGACATCCTCGCGTTCTTGAAGGAGGCGAGTAAGGATTACCCCGAAAAATATCTCGAGTTCATGCTTCAGCTAGTGAGTGTGTGTGTGTCGTGCACACATATGCCAAGTCTGATGCCCTTCCCATAAGACGCAGGAGACCTTGGAGGCGGTGGCCTATCGTGCGTACCTCATGGTCTCATCTCTATATCTAGGATGTGACCCTTCAAACCAGTGCACGGAAGGCCTGAGGTCGTGGTACATTGGGATTTGAAGCCGGTATGCCCCACTCGGCGCACGGGCGTCCCGCAACTAAATCTCACATCCACGTCAGGACAACATTCTTATCCGCTTTCGTAACGACGACAAGAGTAGACCGTACGCCCTGCTTGGCGACTTCGGTCTCGCCAAAGCTGCCATATCCGGGCTGCCGGGCTGGACGACATCCTTCAACAGTGGGACCACGCGTTATATGTGCCCAGAGAGTCTGCTCGCCGTATACAACGGTCCTGAAGATCTCCCCTCCTACACGTCGTACGACATGTGGTCCATCGGCTGTGTTTTTGCAGAGGTACAGTGCCTCACAGTACAATGCCATGTCAAATCCTCATCATGTCTCCGTTCTCCGGCCCAGATTTTCACTGGAAAGAAGCAGCATGCGCACCGCAGTTTTCCGAACGCCAATGGCCTGTTCGTGCACTTGGTCAAGTGTGCTGAGGACCCTGCACTGGATGCAAGGCCTTACAGGAATAAGCGATCGAACTGGTCGGACGAGCTTTGGAAGCTGGTCAGCAGCTGCTGGCACCGCGACGGCAACCAGCGACCCTCTGCGGCGGACATGCTCAAGGAGTATCGCGCCTGCGCGCTGAGAATCGCACGCTCACCATCGCTTCGAAGGCATCCGGAGGAGGGAGCCCTACCACGACTTCCGTTGCCACGAACGTAGAGCAGGCTCCCGTCGGAGCTAAGTCGAAGTCGAATAGGAAGACTCGGCGCAAAGGCGCGAGAGGCGATGACGCCGCGGCGGGAAGTATCGAATGAGCATACGAACAGTCTCATGTAACGCATAGCTCCCGAGATATCGATTGGTCAATTGTGACGAAACATGCTTCTCGTACAGGCTCTAAACATCAGGAAAACGCTCCAGGGCTCAGCCTGCTCAGCGCGCTTGGGCAAGGAAGTAAAGTCTCCCAACTGATATGAGCTGTCCAAGGACGTCCAAGGTCGGTCAATACCGGTCAAGGCAGGGTCGCGATGTGACAGGAAGACGCTGTGAAACGTCTAACATCACTGCAGGGATTCTCCAACTTCCCCAAGCGTCCCAAGCTGCGGAAAACCCCGGTCAAGGACTCTGAGGAGTCTGAGCATTGGCTACGGCAGAGAAGGATCTCTCCACTTTAGACTCAGGTCTGGATTTGAGCGTGAAAACTGCTAAGTCCCACCGGCCGCCGAGTTGGTACCGGAATGCTTACGGACTTTGCCTTTCGCCATCTTGCCCTCTCCCCACTTCCTTCCTACTCGTTCCGTCGCTGCCGCCGTCCTCACCCCTCAGTGCACATTCGATGAGTCGTCCTTGCGATACACCTGCACGCTATACTAACCCGTAACGGATTCCCTCTGGTGCGGTCGTTCGCGCTGTCGCCGTCGTTCACGCTGTCGCCGTCGTCGCGCTGTCACCGCCGTTCACCTCCATCTCAATCTCATCCATCTCAATGCGAGGTACGTCGGCTGATAGTAGAACGGCTTCGAGCTTGGGTTGACGTATGCCTAGATACCCGTGAGCGTGTTGCGCAAACTCGCGCGCGCGGGTTCGGCGCCCCCATCCAACTTTGTTCAGGTGTGTCCCCGCTGTCACCTTCATCGAGCGTGTTGCGCAATCATATGTACGCGCGCTGACATAGTTCAGGCCGCTTTTCTGCACATGGGCACTGGCGCTTTTGCCGCCGTCGACGCCGCTCGTCGCCGCCGCGATCGCGGCCCGCTCGTACGTTACCACCCGGCACGCGTTCGCAAAGAACTGATGACACGTCGCACTAGATATCCACGAGCGCCCTCGCCGAGGTTGACTGGGAACTGTCGTCAGCGTCGCAACCCGCTTGACGGCAGAATCTGGTCAGTCTTTCGACATCGCCGCCTTACTCATGATACGATTCGCACAGCAATCGTTCATGTGTTCGCAACCAGCAGGGTGGTCGCCAGGTACGTTCGCTTGCGCTCAACGCTCTGCCTTTCTTTGTCTCTTACTTGTTGCCCCGAGGTCCTAGCAGTTCTGATAGCACTGCTTATAGGCGTGACGCCGTCCACGCGCGTTCGATTGGAGGTGTACCGTAGAACATATGTCGGCTGTAGTGCCAAGCTAGATATGACTCTACAAATACAGTTATTTACCTTGCACTTTCAGTCCCTGTGACGACCTGAGAATGATACAAGTACCAAACCAAAAGTGGAAGTAGATGCCGCGCCTTCTATTGATAGTGGCGCAAGCTGTCCGAGCAGGTCAAGCCCGTCAAGCGGTTGACCGGCTTCCCAAGCTCGGCAAGAGGGGGGGTTTCGCAACTGTCATGGACACGTCAAATCCCTTGCCAAGCTCGTGCAGGCGATCCAAGCTGATCCAAGCTGTGGAGCATTTTCCTGATGAACCCTCCGCACGACCCAAACGAGCCAGCTCCCAGGGTACAACGGCACCCCATTCTCATCCACACTCACACTCTTCACATCCTCCGCACTCATAGGCCTCGTCTCAAAATCGCTCAACCACGCTTCAACCTGTACACCCGCCTCCCCCTTGGTCGCGTCCTCCCACATCTAGTGATTGTTTAAACACGGGGGGCTTATCATGTGTTCGAATTAACCGTGGGTTTAGGGCCGGTCATTCGCAACGGCCTTCAACGCCGTTCTTTTGCCAAGTCCCCATGTGAGACATGTTCTGGGGACCTAAGACATCCCTTACACGATTTATTCATGCTCTAGGTCTCAGCGAAGGCGCCGGAGAGGTCTGATGCCTGTGCGGCAGCGGCGGCCAATTGCTTCCGGCCATCGCCGCGCCGTACCTGCACCGACCTGCAGCCGCCCTCCGGTTCAGCCAACGTGGAGAATGGTAACAGATGGAATTTAGTCACCCTATCTCACTTCGATAAACTGAGGGAAAGGTGGAAGTGTGGTCAGAAATCGTTGTCCGGAACAATTGATAAGCTACCCCATTTAGATGTAGACGTTAATACGGTAATGCCCGCCAGCGAAGCCAGGTCATTACCGTATGTCACGTCTGCGTCCCGTAGACTATCCCACATCGCGCGCCACGTAGTCGGGCTATGCGCGAAACTCTCGCGGCCGTCTCGTTCGTCGTCTCTTACGCCACGATGTGAGCCGAAGATGAGGCTTCCGGGTTCGTTGGAGAGAAGGACGTTGAGACGGCGTGCGAGGGCGAGTTGGGCGCGTTCGTCGAAGAGGTGGAAGAATGCGCTTGCGTGGATTATTGATGCGCGCTTGGCGAGTGGGCTGAGAGATCCTGATTGTATGCACGCCGAGATTGCGTCGGAGGAGGGCGGTGCGATTGTAAGGTGAGGGTTGAAGAATGCGGAGGAGAAGATGTCGCCTTGCACGAAACGGATGGGGCATGTTTCGGGTGTTGACTTGAATAGTGTATGACCGAGCGCCCTATATCCATATAATTCATGAGCAAATGCTGCAAAGAGAGAGTATGCTGAGGGAGAGACGTACCAGAAGTCGCCACGGAGATCGGACGCGAGAACTTGAGACGCAGGGAAGCCGTCCGCCACCGCCTTGCGTGCGTCGTTACCAACTGAGGGCGACATCGTTGAGTACGCTAATGAACGTGAGTGGAAGAATACGGACAGCAGCAGCCTAAATCGAGTAGAATCGCGCCTTCGCGCTCGCGGCCGAGCTTCAGCACCTCCTCGTACACCGGAAACCGCGAGATTTTTAACCTTGAATAGTCATCATCGCACAGTCAATGAGATATCTACACGTGTTTGAACACAGGTCGAAGTTATACGCACTTGGTAAACGCGAGCTACAGCCATTGACAAGTCAGCGTCCGACCCGCGCGACTCGACGAACGCACCCTTCGGATACACGGATACGGCCAGACCTCGTACGCGTCCCTCTGCACCTTGAGCACATGCGCCTTCAACTCGTCGTCATCCGTAATTCCCGTCTGGCCTTTGTAAAACGCAAGCTCGTCCGGTGCGGGCGCGTACAACGACGGGTCGAGTGGGACGCTGCGCTGTGAGGCGTACCACGCTGGGATGGTCGTGCCGTCGCTTGCGGTTGCAGGCTGTGGTGTGGCGGACATCGGGCAGGATGGGTGAGGAGGAGAGGGACGAGAGGGACGAGAATAGGGGCTGAGATAAGATTGCCGGATGGCGACATCGGATGCCGTGTTTCGGCATGCAACTGAAGTTCAAAAAACAGCTGTGACCAGCTACTGACATAGGCTCCATTGCATGGCAGCATCGGTAGTACTAGTATAGGTAAGGCGCGAGAACACAAGCAAAGAGAAGAAAGTCTCAAGAATATGAAGAAGAAGTGCAAAGTCCTGCCAACTCCTCTCACTCCCCCGACGTATATCTACATGGAACTCTCAGGGGAAGATCGCGGGCGGGAACTGGACGCGCCGCCATATTGAGGAACATATTCAGGGCTGAACCGTTTCCTTGCTCCCGTCTGAGCATCCCGCGCGATATGTATACGGAAATTGGACATAGTGACGTACGATGAGATTGTGCGGGAACCCAGGCTCAAACGCGAATCAGCTTCAGCTCGAGCGCGGTTCATGTTCCCGTGGAGGCGTTTCGACTTTCCGCCTGCCGACGATGGGAAAGACGAAAGGCATTCCTCACATGGTGTTACGTGCACGCGGGAACGGTCTTTGTGGGACTGTTTCTTAGAAGATGGTGGAGATGAGGCGGAGACGTCGACACTTGAAAGCATATATAGTGAGTACGAGTCTTGAAGATCCCACATAGTCCAGGGTAGGATGAGCCTCCAGGCGCCGCGCGCGGGATGTATGCTCAGCTCATATGTCGGATGAGCAGCCGCAATGAGCTAAACTGAACGCGCGACATGATAACGAGATACAACCGCGCGAGGAGCCAGGAGCCTGGAGTTGCGAGCATATGCGAAAATGGAGGAGGATGTAGCAAAGCGCGGGGCGGACCTGTGCAACGCTTGATTTTCTTGACACGAACGGCTTGAGAATCGCGACACCAGTATCTTTTCCCTGGAATCACCGCACCTCGCGCAACCTTTGGCGCATGCCACACGTTGGGCTATGAACCGCATAGCGCAACGTGGATAGGCCAAGAAATCGCGCGAGGGGCGAGGAACTGGGTGGTGGATGAGCGAGTGGAAGGGACGGGTCGGAGCTGGAAGAGAGTTGTCCTCCATGTCTGCACCTACAGTCGCGTTCAAAGCCGGTCGTCTCTTCCGTCGGGGGGACACGAACTGGGTCGACCCCCAGCCTGAGAAGGGCGTCGTGCTCGTCACCGCGACCGAGGATGGGCTGATACAGTGGCAGTGGAAGAACCGGACCACCAACGCGCTCGACGAGGTCCGTGACGACGCGCGTTCAGTTCCTGGACGTGGCTGACGAGGATGCGCAGGACCTGTTGATATTTCCGAGCGACACGACGTTCAGCCAGGTTGCGCAGAGCGCGTGGGGACGGACGTACGTGCTCGCATTCAGCTCCTCGGACCAGAAACATTTCGTACGTCCTCCATTCTCGTTGTTCTAAGTTCTTACTTATATGTGTTTAGTATTGGCTGCAGGTGCGAGACTCGTGCGCGCGCAGGCTGTGTGGCTGACGCGTCGGACCAGGACGCGTCATCCGCGCGCGACGACCAGATCGTGCACAACGTCAACGGCGTCCTCCAAGACGCCTCATTCGAGCCCACTTGGTCGACCCCTGCTGCCTCGTCTTCCTCCGCCGCAGCTGCTGGGTACGCCTCATCGTCTGCACCTTTCGCGTGCTGACGCCCGTACACAGCTCGTCCCGCGATGACACCCTCCGTCGCTTGCGCGAGATCCTTACACGCGGAGGCTCGGCGTCGGCCGCGGGTCTGACGGTCGAGCCGCCCAGCGTCGCGCTCAGCGACGTCCTCACGCCCGCCAACCTCGCCCCCATATTCGCCGACGAGGCTCTCGCGCGTTCCTTGTTCCCCTTCCTGCCTGCTGGTGAGTATCCCTCCAACGCTCCCTTGTGTACCTCCCAGCGTCGATGCTCTGCCCTTCTTTCCCTCATGGTTCGTCTTGTTCCCTTCATAGGAAAGGTCGTCGCAGTCCGTCTCTCTTGCACGGCCGCCACCACCACACCTTCCTGTCCCGCGTTCAAGTCGTCACTTGCTATCTCCACCTTCTACCGCCGCCCCATCCATACGCTAACCCCTACACCCCCGCAGACCTCCCATCCCCTCCAACACCCGCAACTCTTCAACAAGTCGTCTCGTCCCCGCAATTCCAAGCCGCCGTACGCGAACTCGACCGCGCCTTGTCTACAGGGCTTCTTGCCGACCTCGTGCGCGGCTTGGGCTTGCCTGCCAGTGCAGGTGAGAGCGCGGAGGCCTTTATCAGGGCTGTTGCGGAGCAGGCTGGGAGCGGTGGCGAGGAGAGGATGGATACGGATTAAGAGGCTGGAAGAACTTGAAGAAATGTCGAGTAGATTGCTGTGTCCTTGCAAATAGTAACCTTTTTTCGTCATCATTCGAGAGGCAGGGAATTCCAGGGTACTGAGTACTGAGTTTTCAAGTAGTACTTCCTCGGTGCTCGCACCACTTCTTCGCCTTTATCAAACCTGCAAATCCTGTATACATGTTCAGGTGGTTATCAGTTACTTTAGTGGTACTTGGTGAAAACATTCAACTCGCTTCACCTTGCTTGCTAAGTTACGAACCTTACAGTATCTCACCTTCTCTTCGTATCCGCCCTTTAGCTTATAGTCCGGAGGGGAGGAACGTCCAGTGCGGTGTTTCCCTGCCGCGGGACGTGGTCATGAGACTAGTCCGGGCTTACTGCATTACAAGCGTCGACTGGAAGGCCACTTGAGGTCCACTCTGAGTAAGAGCATGCTTCGCTATACTGAGTGCATCTCAATATCAACTTCAAGGAGAACTCGCGCTTCACGCGCGCATCTAGTGCATCAAGCTCCTCAACGGCCCGCATGCTCTTGCCGGGCGAGAATGGTAATCACTTTTACGCAGCCAGGTCGGCGAAAGTCAGAAGCTTTCATGCACTTCGTACGAGTCCTTCTGCCAGCCTACCTCTTGTCAGGGATTCTCCTTCAACGTCAGAAATGCTGATACTGGCCGTCGATCATCAATGACTTTGTCTGTCAATTCCAGTAAAGGCAAGCAAGTGGTTGCTGTCGCAGACGGCCGTTGAGATCAGGAACGGAGCGGATTTACTATTTACCATGTCCGCTGTCGTGCCCTGTCATCAGGCCGGTCATCATCATCATGCGACGACTTGTGCCTCTTTTCGAGCATGGCGCTGCGCAGTACCCTGCGCTCTGTGACTCACGCTCACCCATCGATTCTCAATTGCAATGACTAGTGCGTCCTCGACCTTTGCTGCAGCGACGCGCGCCACTGACATAGATTCAGGCAACTTGAAGCTGCAGCCGCCACAGGCAGCGCCACTCTGGAACCATACGCCCGAAACTCTCAAAGCAGAGCTCGACGTCGTCCTCGCATCCGCGCGCTCCAAACTCGACGCTATCGTCTCCCTCCCTCCTTCCGAACGTACATTCGCCGCGCTTGCGGAACTCGAGGCTACGCTCTCATCTCGCGGCGAACCCTTGACGTTCTATCAGAATGTTTCGACGGATGCAGAGTTGAGGGATGCGAGCGAGGCGGCTGAGAATGCGTTGAAGGAGTTTGGGATCGAGAGGGAGATGAGGGTGGATCTGTTCGAGGTGCTCAAGGACGCGAGTCGTGCTACCGGGCCCCTTAGTGCCGAGGACGCGCGGTTCGTGGAGAAGGTTCTGCTCGAGGGGAAGCGCGCGGGGTTGGAGCTTCCAGAGGAACAGCGCAAGGAACTCGAGTCGGTTCGTCTTTTCTCTCGAGTAGGAAGCCGATGCTGACGTTCTGGTATTGGTGCAGCTGAAGAAGGAGCTGTCTAGGCTTTGCGTCACGTTTCAGAAGAATTACGGACAGGAGAAGGGAAAGATCGCGTTCAGCGTTGAGGAGCTTGAAGGGATCCCGCCGCCCGTCGTTTCTGGATATGCGAAACGCGCGGATGATGGCAAGTGTGAACTTACATTCAGACCGCCGGACATCATGCCTTTGGTACGCCCTTCTTCTCCCCCCTCCCCTTCCCCCCTTACTTTTGTTGCTGTAGTTCAAGTACGCCAAGAATCCAGAGACGCGTCGCAAAGCGTGGGAGGCCTACGAATCGCGCGTCGCCGTTAACGAAGAGATCTTCGACTCAGTCCTCGCCATCCGGCGCAAGATCGCCGACTTGCTCGGGTACGACTCGTGGGCCGACTACGTGACGGAGGTCAAGATGGTCAAGTCCGCTCAGGGCGTACACGACTTCATATCCGACGTCGAATCGAAGCTTCTCCCCGTCGGGAAACGTGACCGTGAACAACTCCTCGCACTCAAGAAGGAGGAGGAAGGCGCCGACTCGACCGAGTTTTATATGTGGGATTGGTTCTATTATGACAGGCTTTACGTCGAACGCACGCTCGACCTCGACGACGCGCTCGTAAAGGAGTACTTCCCCGTGGAGGAGGTGGTCCCCACTATCATGAAGGTGTACGAAACCCTCCTCGGCGTCGAATTCGTACCCCTCAGCAACGAGGTCGAGAAAGGCGACGTCTGGCATCCGGATGTGCAGCGGTTCGCCCTGTGGGACTCCCACGGAGATGGGTTCTTGGGGTATACGTATCTGGACTTGTACCCGCGCGAGGCCAAGTTCCCACATGCGGCTGTGTGGTCGCTCGTTCCTGGCTTTACGCGACCGGATGGGAGCCGTAGTTATCCTGTTTGTGCTATGGTTGCTAATTTGGCGAAGTCGACGCCGGAGCGACCGGCGCTTATGACGCATGCTAGCGTCGTTACGTTCTTCCACGAGTGCGTTTCGGTGTTTGCTAGGGGTGTTATCTGACCGCGTTGTGCGTAGAATGGGCCATGTGTTCCATAATCTTCTTAGCAAGACCAAGTACTCGCGTTTCGACGGGACAAGGTCAGTACTAGTCCCCTCCTGTGGTAAAGTAAAGTACAGACACCTTCCTTCATCTCTCTCAGCGTGGCAAATGATTTCGTCGAGGCTCCGAGCAAGATGCTCGAGAATTGGTGTTGGGTGCCGAGCGTGCTCGAGAAGATGTCTTCGCACTACAAGACGAAGGAGCCTCTTCCCTCCGAGCTCATCGAGAAGATTATCAAGAGGTGAGCCGTCCGCTGGTCCTAACTCGGAGCTGACTACAGTTGCGAATGTAGCCGCTATGTCAATGTGGGGATGTCGATGCTGCGCCAGCTCTTCCTCGCCAAATACGATATCACTGTACACACCGCGAAAGGTGCGTCATTTCCTCCCTCCCTCCCTGCCACGACAACTTTTCCGACACCTTCTTATAACACATGTATTGGCAGAACCAGAAAACTACACGAAACTCTGGAACCGCATCCGCGAAGACACCTCCCTCGTCAAAGGTCCCGAAATCGACGCACCAGGACAAGCCGCCTTCGCGCATCTCATGGGCGGCTACGAAGCGGGTTATTACGGATATACATATTCGTCCGTGTTCGCGGCGGATATGTTCCGCACTGTGTTTGCGAAGGATCCGTTGAGTCCTGAGGCGGGACGGTTGTATCGCAAGGAGATTCTCCGCCCGGGTGGGAGTCGGGATGAGATGGATTCGCTGAAGGTACGTGACAGTGTGTTGTGGGTGGAGAGGGAAGAGGTGCTGATCATGATGGGTGGGCGATGTGTAGGCGTTCCTTGGTCGGCCGCCGAATGCGGAGGCGTTCCTCGAGCAGCTTTTGGGCGCGCCCCAGTGACCAGGGTGGTACATCCGCTGTACTCTAACGACGTCTCCAGCCCGCGGCAGTCAAAACACGCAACTAATGCTACTAAGCCTTTCCGGGTGCCAGATGAGTCTGAGCGTAATAATCTAGCTATTCGACGAAGCACGTTCGTGCTGTCCTGTTGGACATGATAGTCACTCAGTGCAGGTCAAGCGCTCTAACTTCCCATTGACGTGCCAAACTGAGATGCCGCGAAACGACTAGTTCCGACTGCACAGCTTGCCTTGCCACAGGCGTCAAACACCTTGAGCGGCCCAATCCTTGCTTCCCGTAAAGCGCTGACACGCGGGTAAACCACCGTGCGGGTTCGTACAGCGCAATTCTCTCTTTCCCTCAGCTTCCCATGGCATCAGGCGCTGGTAAATACTACGAGGTCTATGCGGACTGCGAGGCTCACGAGTTGTGATAACTGTAGGTAACATCGGCATACAGGCTGGCACGGTGCTGCAGCTCGTCCCATTCGACGGCGAAGACAAATATCCCCCTCCGTTTGCACATTTAATAAAACATCCAAAACGGGGGGTCCATCCAGATTTCGGGGTCGGATCCAGAATCCGAAGTGCGGCATCCAGAATCCGAAGTGCAGCATCCAGAATCCAACCTGCTCCATCCAGATTTGGAGCACCCCCATCCAAGCCTTAAAATATCAATACAGGTCAAGAATGGTGTATCAGGGCTCTGAGATGTACCTATGTAGTCTCTCATACGGAATTTGACATGCCAGACATTGACGAACGCGACGGATATAACGACCGCTCGGCCGATAAGCGGCGATAACCCGTCACAGCCGAGGCCATCCCAGCTGATGCATGTTGTACCCTGCATCTGTAAAGCAGGCTTACAAAGCAGCAAAAATGATTCCTAGATAGCTAAGAGACTAACTATGGTATAGTAGCGGCTATTGTAGTAATGAGGGGCTGCTGCGGAGTATATCGGACGTAACGGAGAAACGGGCGGTAGTCGTTAAGGCCGTCCTTCTCGTACGGAGGTCCTGAGCATTCCTCCTTCAGAATCACATGTATCATCATTCCTGAAGACCCTTGGGATACTTGCCTGCCAATTTCTCTCTGGCAAAAATCTGGATGGGGCAGGTCGGATTCTGGATGGAGCAGGTCGGATTCTGGATGCCGCACTTCGAATTCTGGATCCGACCCCGAAATCTGGATGGACCCCCCGTTTTGGATGTTTTATTAAATGTGCAAACGGAGGGGGATAGACAAACAGGACATTATTGTGACGTCTACGCAGACGGTAGATGTGGGAGGCAGCGCGTACGTTCTTTCTGGGGAGCTGCAACAGCCCGGCGGTGTCACTGCCGTGCGGGTCGCGCTCAAGGTCTATCCCCCTCCGTTTGCACATTTAATAAATCATCCAAAACGGGGGGTCCATCCAGATTTCGGAGTCGGATCCAGAATCCGAAGTGCGGCATCCAGAATCTCACCTCCTCCATCCAGATTTTTGCCGGAGAGAATTTAGCATGTAAGGATGTCAAGGGTCTCTAGGGTCGATAATACGTGTGATTCCGAGTGAGTACTGCTCAGGGCCTGCGTACGAGAGGAACGGGCTTAACGCGTTCCGCCCGAGTTCCGCTAAATCCGAGACCGTTATTACTACAATAGCCACTACCACACCAGCTTCTCTTAGCTATTGAGAGTCATATTTTGCCACTTGGCACGCATGCTGTCTTAATGCAGGGTGCAACACGTGTCGGCTGCGATGGCCTCGGATGTAACGGACTATCAGTCGGGCAGTCGTTAAGTCCGTTACATCCATCAACGCCTCCGAAGTCTAATTCCGCATGAGGGACCGTACATGTACATCTCAGAGACCCTGATCCAATATATTAAATGTCTACTTAGAGTCTCAGATAGGAAGAGGAGATGACTTGAAATCTGGATGGAGGAGGTTACATTCTGGATGGAGGAGGTGGGATTCTGGATGTTGCACTTCGGATTCTGGATCCGACTCCGAAATCTGGATGGACCCCCCGTTTTGGATGATTTATTAAATGTGCAAACGGAGGGGGATAAAGGTCTTTCCGACGATGCTATCGGAAGAGAACCAAGAGGTACGCATGCTACCAACTTCTTCATCTCGTACACAATACTCATCGCAATATCTTCATAGCTTCTGCGCCGCGAACTGAATGTGTGTCGCACATTCCGACATCCACTGCTCCTTCCGTTCCTCGGCACGAGTGCCTTCGGCTTGCACACAATCCTCGTGTCGTATTATATGGCGAACGGCAACCTTCGCGAGTACCTAGCTCGGAATCCAGACGCCAACCGCCGGGCATTCGTGCGTATCATTGTGATCCGCATGGGCAGTGCAAGATCCTCACGCCGAAGTGGAAACTCAGGTCCTCCAGGTCGCCGAGGCTGTACACTTCCTCCATGACTCAAAAGGTTACGTCCATGGTGACCTCAAATGTGTACGTCTGATCATCCCTCACACGTTCGTACCGTTGAGTCCATGTCGTTTCGGCCCCGGTTCCTCTCAGCACAACGTACTAGTTACGGATGACGAACGCGCTATCCTCGCGGATTTCGGGCTCGCCACGACAATTGAGAAGGCTGAGCACGAGACGACAACCGCTACGGGTATCCGACAGCGCAACTCCCTTCGCTTCGCGGCACCGGAGATCCTCATCGATGAGGCCAGTGGCGAGGACACGCCACTACGTCTCAGCGGTAGCTTTGAAGATCATGATGCGCCGATTCAAGCCAGTGCTGGTTCCAGTCAAAGTAGCGTTGGGTCGTCGATTCAGCATGTGCGTAAGCGCGGCAAGACACCTCCGAGCGATGTTTACGCCTTCGGCATGGTTGTACTCGAAGTACGTACTTCTCCCATTTCTTGGTAGGGAAAGTAACCTCTTTGTCACTCTGGCCTGCCTACAGATATTTACAGGCGAGCTCCCATGGGCTGGGCGGAGCGAAGCTGGTGTTATCACGCGTGTCGTGCGCGGTGATGTGCCGCCGAAGCCTCTCCCGCACGTCTACACCAAACGCGGTTTCACACAGGACTACTGGGACCTGTGTTTGCATTGTTGGAGTTTTCACCCTCAGGACAGGCCGTCCATGAACGCGATCGTACACAAACTGACCATCGCGGATGACGCATCTGCATCGTACGGTGTAAGCGCTTACTAGTAGTGTGAAACTTTTCATAGATACTCACGGAGTTTTGGCTCCTGCAGGATTATTATCGCCCAACACCACCTGCAATCTTAGCCTCAGAGCTCGACCCGGACGCGTTCACAAACTACCATAAGGAGGGCGAAGAGGGGGGACTTGGTCTCGCTCTCGGCGAGCTCCCACCACATGACTTGGTACGTCTAGCGTTGACGCCCCTACTTGAGCTGAGCTCATCGAATCCGGTAGACCTTGCAGCCTCTCACCGTATTGACGCCACCTACGCCGGGTCCAGCGGGGCAAGGACTGCTCTCAAGTGTTATGAGCGCCCTAAGCACCGGTGTCAACACCCTGTTCGGTACCACCAGCGCTGACAGCGCGGCAGAGACTGCGGAACAACCGTCGCCAACGCGTGCAGAACATGGGAGCACGTACGACTGGACGTCGGCTTCGTCCACACCGTCGACCTCGTATTACCTCCCACGGCCTGTCAAATTTAGAAGCTACCCGAGCCGTGACCACCACCAGACCTCAGGGTTTAAGGACCAATGAATAGTCTCTGTGACAGTGGATGTACAGTATGTTGTAATCTGATCTGATACACCGTGAATTATTTGGTGCGCGCTTACAGTAACCGTCGGCGGTTTCGTGTGCGTTCGTAAACTTAGTACTTTGATCTATGAGTCATAAACCGAATCCTTCCATTAACTTTGAAACTACGGCCCACCGAGCATCTGTACCTTCTCTTCCACCAGCGCCTCCACCTCAGAGACCAAACGAGGCACATCCGTAGCCTCGATGAAGTGATTCGGTAGGATGTCCATACTGGGTTTAGTCATTGACAGCTGGGTCAATACCTTCGACAGGACGCATGCGGCCCAAGGAGCCGTAAATGTATCCTATGTGGAGTTGTCAGCCGATTCAGCAGGACTTCAAGCGACTGTCAGCTTACTTTCGCATCTATGACCATGACACATCGCTTGATCCATTCCAGACCGGCACGGAAGAAGTCATCCAGCGGCGACATCTCACTGACTTCCTGTGCGATCTGCGGTGCGTATTATGAAAAGCAAGCGTCAGCAGTTGTGACCGTGCAGGAGACTGGAACTTAAAGCCGTACCCGAAATGAGAGTGTCAACACGACGGTCTGGGTCAAGGGGCACAGCCCAGATAGCGGCATAACGGTATCGAGGTCTGAGCGTTCAAGCAGATATCGAAGTTGTACCGAGTCCCTCTTAGATAGGACGGAGAGGTAAAGACTGTCCCAGCCTTCTGCCGGTCGTGGTATCCGACTTGCTGACAGAGGAGGAGCTGGTTCGGCCGCATCTTGCGTACTGGGCAATGAAACAGCTTTTCTGCTGGACGTGCGAACGGCTGACTGCGACAGAGAGGATATCGAAGAAGGCTGAGTCGAGCGGCTGCGGGATGGTCCCCATGACCGTGTCGCCGACGACAATGATGAGGAGTCTCTAGGGGCCGACTGGCGTGGATGATCAGGTTGCACGGGTGGCAAAGTCTATGAGGAAGGGCTGATATGAGACCGCATCCGCATGCAGGAGGAATATAATACATACTCTTCGAGAGGGGGTAGGACGCTTCCCTGCGTCGTTCAGTCGCATTGCAGACGACGACTGGATCTACACGCGAGAAGATTCAATGTTCCTTCCATGAGAGCAGAATTTCGGGTCTGAAACGTACCTCGCTCCAACTGGGGACTGCATCTAGAAGGAGCAATCGTAATACCACACTGCGCATATTCGGCCGCTCATCAGGGCGGAAGCTCCAACAGCGCTGGCAGAGCTCCCAATGTTGCACCGCGAAGCCGCGCTCAAACGCTTGCGACGGAACGGGATGGGTTGCACCGCTGGTGACGAGCATAATCACGTTCATGTCGCTCGTGGTAGTCCAGGGCCTTTCACCCGTGAATATCTGAAGAAAACCGTCACTGGAGGGGATCGCATGATGGATCGCAAGACTTGCCTCGATCACAACCATGCCGAATGCATAGACATCGCTTGCTGGCGTCTTCGACCTCATGCGTGCACCTGGCACCGTCACATTGGTGTGGATGTCATTATGCTCATCACCATCGTAAGATTCTGAGTCGAGGAGGATTTCTGGCGCGGCGAAACGGAGAGAATGGCGTTGGCGGATATCTGTTGCAGTCGTGGCCTCAGACGCCGCCTTGTCAATGGCCGTACTGAGGCCGAAATCGGCCAATATCGCTGTCCCCTTGTTTGAAACGAGAATGTTGTGCTGAGCAGCTGAATCAAAAAATAGGACGTTTGAGAGTGTAGTACTTACGCATTTCAGATCTCCGTGCACATATTTGACACTGTTGTGTAGGAACTGAAGTCCTTGAGCAACCTGTAAGACCTGCGAAAGCGCATGGTTACGGCTGGCGAAGGAGGCGAACACACGAAGGGACTGTCTTACGAATTGTCGACGATTGCAATCCGGATTGCGGATCACATAGTCGCGCAGATTCCCATTCGACATATACTGCGAGACCAAGATCGTGTGTAAACCATAGGAGCTCGTTCCGAGGAAAGGAAGTAGTAGAGGATGCCGAAACTTGCGACAAATTTGCAGCTCCCGTAGCAGGAGCTGTGATTAAGCGACGTCAGCGAAGTACGGGGCTGGGGCACACGAGCGGAGATAACCCGCCTCTTGATTGTGAACCGAAAGGAGGCTCGGGAACACCTTGAGAGCGACGTCTGATCCCTTTACACCGTCGCTGTGGAGGTGTCCGACAAGAACATACGCGCTGGCGCCGCCGCCAACCGCGACGGCTGACGAGACGATGATAGATCGACGTTGCAGGCCGCCGTCGAATGGTACGAGCGGTAGTTCAGTACCGACTGGTATCCCAACGAGGCCTACAATGCGATGTACTGTCGGTCGCGGCGAGCTACAGCAGGCATGTACGTACCGATACCCGAATCCATGATGGTTAAGGGACGAGGGATAATAACACCCGTGTGCAACCAAACGGTCAAACAGATTTGCGCAGTGCCACAGCCGGAGGCCGCTCAACACGAAGGCGCAGCACGGACAGCGGCAGCATTCGTGGCTACGGCAACTTAGCGACTGAGCGTCGAACGGGTCGGACAACGAGGCCTTCGAGGGCAATGCTACACGGTGTTTAGTTGCAGGCGGGAATTGTGCTATTGTACACTGGACGCGATCATGTCCTTATTGCGACGCGGAACCCAGAAGCTGCTCGAGGAACGCCTCCGAGTTCGGTGGTCGGCCAAGGAACGCCTGCACATCGTTGTCAGCAACTCTAACCAGGCAATACGAGCTTCCAAACCACGCACCTTGAGCGAATCCATCTCATCGCGACTCCCACCAGGCCCAAGGATCTGCTCGCGGTACAACCGTCCCGCCTCAGGGCTCAACGGATCCTTCGCAAAGACAGCGCGGTACATATCCGCGGCGAAGACGAGCGAGTACGCGTAGCCGTAGTATCCCGCGTCGTAATCGCCCGTTAAGTGCGCGAAGGAACCTTGTCCTGGGGTGTCGACAGCTGGCCCTTTGACGAGCGAGGTTTCTTCGCGCAGGCGGGCCCAGAGTTTCGTGTAGTCTTCCGACTCTGTGCGCGAAAAGATTATTAGATCTTGGCCGCGCAAGACATATGGTGTGAATGGGAGACGTGCCTTTCGAGGTGTGGACGGTGATGTCGTACTTGCCGAAGAACAGCTGGCGAAGCATGAACATCCCGATGTTGACGTAGCGGCTTCAAGTTCAGACATCTACGTCAGCGACCAACACCGGGCACCGGGCGTGGCGCACGTACCTCTTGATGATTTTATCGATGAGCTCGGGCGAAAGGGGCTCCTTCGTCTTGTAGTGCGAGGACATCTTGGCGAGGACGCTGGGGACCCAGCACCAGTTCTCGAGCATCTGACTCGGGGCTTCGACGAAATCGCGGGCGACACTGTAGTTGGTTGGTGAGTGGAAAGAACGATGTATAACTGAAACGTACCTTGTCCCGTGGAAGCGCGCGTACTTGGTCTGGCTTAGCAGACCGTGGAAGACATGGCCCATCCTGCGTCACGCGTGAGCTATCATAATGCGAGGTATGCGCGCACGTACTCGTGGAAGAACGTGACGACGTTGTCGTGCGTCATGAGCGCTGGGCGGTCCGGAGTGGGCTTTGCGAGGTTGGCAACCATAGCAGTGACGGGGTAATTGCGCGTCTTTCCATCCGCGAGGACGAAGCCCGGTACGAGCGGCCACACCGCCGCGTGCGAGTATTTCCCTTCGCGCGGGTACAGGTCCAGATACGTATAGCCAACGAACCCACTCGCGTCGGTAGCGCCGGCCTCCCATACGGCGAAACGCTGCACTTCAGGATGCCAGACGTCGCCCTTCTCGACGTCGTTGCTGAGTGGGACAAACTCGACGCCAAGCATGGACTCGTACACCTTCATGATGGTGGGCACGACCTCCTGTACCGGGAAGTATTCCTTGACGAGCGCGTCGTCGAGGTCGAGCGTCCGCTCGACGTACAGGCGATCGTAGTAGTACCAGTCCCACACGTAGAACTCGCTCGCATCCGCGCCTTCCTCCTTCTGCTTGAGTGCGAGGAGTTGTTCGCGGTCGCGCTTGCCAACCGGGAGAAGCTTGGACTCGACGTCGGCGATGAATTCGTGTACGCCCTGGGCGGTCTTGACCATCTTCACCTCGGTGATGTAGTCCGCCCAGGTGTCGTACTTGAGAAGCGCGGCGATCTTGCGACGTGTGGCGAGCACGGTCTCGAAGACCGCTGCGTTGATGGCGACGCGCGACTCGTAGCCTTCCCATGCCCTGCGACGCGTATCCGGATTCTTTGCATAGCGGAACTATGGGAGGGCTCGTTACGGCAGACGGGGAGAGAAGAGCTGCGCGCATACGAGAGGCATGACATCCGGCGTCTTGAACGTGAGCTCGAGCTTGCCGTCGTCGCGTTTCGCGTAACCAGAGACGACGTCGGCGGGAATGCCGTCAAGTTCCTCGGGTGTGAACGCGATCTTGCCCTTCTCCTCGTTGCAGTTCTTCTGGAACGTGACACAGAGCCCAGACAGCTCCTTCTTGAGCTGCAGCAGGACGTCAGCGTCGACCTCGAGCTCGATTGAAAGTACAGACCGACTCGAGCTCCTTGCGCTGTTCCTCTGGAAGGTCGAGACCAGCGCGCTTGCCCTCGAGCAAGATCTTGTCCGCGAGACGCTCGTCCTCGCCGGTGAGCGCGTTGGCGCTGGCACGGGCGTCTTTGGCGGCGTCGAAGAGATCGATGCGCATCTCGCGCTCGATGCCGTACTCCTTGAGCGCGACCTCGGCCGCCGCGCTCGCATCGCGCAAAGCGCTGTTGGTGGATACGTTTTGGTAGAACGTGAGCGGCTCGCCGCGCGCGAAGATGGCAGACTCGGTCTCCGCGAGCGCGCCGAACACGCCCGAGAACGTACGCGCGGGCTTAGAGAGCGCGGCGATGGCGTCGAGCTTGGTGCGCGCGGCGGTGATCACGGCGTCGACCTCAGCCTTGAGGCTCTCGGGCGTGTGGTTCCAGACCGGCGCCGGTTGCGGCGGCTGCAGCTTGCCTGGGCGATGGGCGTGAGTGCTCGTCGCTGTGGACGACGACGACGAGGGGACGCACTAGTCATGAGGAATCGATGGTGTGCAGATCGTGGGCGGAGCAGAGGGAGCTGGGCGAGAGGGGCACATGCCGCACAGAGTCGTCGCATGACCTGGCCTTCGGATGACAGGCAATCCCAACCGAACGCCAACGGACCTAACGCCCCTACGCCCGTTTCCTTCTTATTATCGCGTAGACTTGCTCAATGTGTCACGTATGAAACCCAAATAACACTGTTTTCGTCTCACTTTTACCACCGTCAATAAGCCTTGAAAAAGATGCAAAGGAGCTAAGAATCCGGACTGTCGGATCTCCTCGGACACCGAGTACAAGTTCAACAAGTGCTGCTCAGCGCCGCCCACGATATAAGTTGCCTGCGTCGCTGTGACAGCCACAATTTTGTCGTCCTAAAACCTGTATCCTCACCGTGCGTCGATGAGAAGTGTTGACCAGCTGAGCGCCGTGCTGGTCAAGTGTCTGAGATGCGCCTGCGCCTGGAAGGACACCTCCTCATCCAATATAAAACATTCAAGCCGAACGTGTGCAGAGCTTGCTACAGATGACAGAAACCCACGAAGCTGCGGTGCAAGCAGCAAGAGGATGCAGACGTCTTTTTCTTTATCGCAGGGCACGGTCTAGCGCATTATTTTGAATTTTCTCTTAGAGTGGTGGGAGTAATACTTGCGCTAATTATCACCTCGAGCGAGAGGGAGCTTATCTGTGGTGTTTTGGAAGCGAGTGTTGGCGGTTTTGCGGATAAGGTAAGTAAATGGGAGCAGTGGGCTAGTGGGTTGGGTGCCTACTGTCTCCGTCTCTCTGCCGAGCGCGCACAGCAATGGTTCAACCCACGCCGCGCAGCTGCTGATCGGTCCACTTTCACTTGAGTTCCGGAGCACCGGTTGCTGACAAATGGATGATCGAAGGTACTAACGCAATACTGACGTACTAACGCCTACCTAGACACAGGTTCGAGCGGGCAGCAGCTGCGCGGCGGAGTCGGCGCACTTGCGTGGAGCTCGTAAGCGACCCCTCCTGAAGATGCGGATTTCAATAGCGCACCAGCAAAGGGGCCGTCAGCAGAGGGTGCAACGGTCCTGCAACTTTTTCGCTCTTTGGAGGCTGGAGAGGATTCCACCCCATCACCTCATGATCTCGGGATGCTGAGAGTAGTCGCTGATCACTACTAGGTGGTGCCACTGTCGTCGCATGACCTGACGGGCAATTCGAATCCAACACTAACGGACCTAACGCCGGTACGTCCGTTTTCCTCCATGCTCCATACCTGCCCTTGCTCTCATGTTTGAGATGCGTACAGCGGTCCTTTCTGCCCTGCATCTCAGAAGGATCGCCTCTAGACCGTCTACCGCCTCTCTATTCGGAGAGATTCACAATAGAGAAGGACTGTCGGATCTTCTCGGATCCCGAGCGAAAGTTCGCCTGTGGAGTGAGTCGACCCTGGACCGGAAGCAGCCTCGCTGCACACATATCAATACCTTCCACTGGCTTTGTGGCGAGGGAGTGGTCGTACGGGGAATTGAGCAACTGCTCCGATTGGCATAAACCTCGCTTTCTCTCTGAACAAAAACTGGTGATACCACTGACACCTCGGGGCAGCCGGCGTTTGGTAGCACTCGGCGCCCCCGACATGGTTGCGAGCTGCTCTCCGACCGTAGTCTGCTTCGTCGTGGGCCTCGCAATCTTCGTTTGCCGCATTCGCTAAGGAAGATTGCGCGGCCCTCGACATGGGTTGAACTCGGGACGAAGGGACTGTCTCGACAGTATCACCTATGCGTGAGCGCACCAACCCCGCAACGCCACGCCTCCCTCGGAACAGAACATTGAAGGCGGATATATTAGTCTTCGTGAATCACACGCCTACATCACTCGCCAGTCTCCTTCGCACCAAATGCTGTGAATGAAAGGGAATATGCACGATTAATTACAGTACTAGTAGCGACGGGTGCTCAGTCTTTCGATGCAGGTTGAAGCACGGCTCACCTAGTGGCAGAGGGCAGAGGGAAACGGAAGTCTCACGTAGTGAGCAATGTGGAAATGTACCGGAGCAGTGGCCTACTGAGGATGCGGATACGAATAGCGCACCAGCAAAGGGGCCGTCAGCAGAGGGTGCAACTTTTTTGCTCTTTGGAGGCTAGAGGAGACTTGCTATGTCACCTACATCGCAGCGAGAGCGCACGAGATTTTGTAATAGCTCACCTGAATCATGTGCACTATCAGTCCCGAGCCGTTTGTCCGTATCGTGGTAAATTTGAGCGTTTGCGACGCGACGCGACGCGACGGGCAGATTTATGCAAGCCGAGCACAGATTTATTGCATAACATAGATTCCACTTGTTCTATTCATGACGTCGAACAGTCGCACGCGGCCAGATCATATAGTTTAAGCCTCGAGACACGGTGCACTAGCGAAGGAGAGGCTGACCATGCGCGATAGAAGATAGACGCCTTCGATGGAGCTGAGCTGCCTCGGCATGGTAATCAACAAAAAAGGTCCTGATCATACTGACGCCCCTGACGCCGCGGGGGTAGTATACATCCCGATCGTGGCCCCCGGGGCGCTTGCGAGGGTTGACAAAGGTCTCAGGTTACGGAGTCGACCGGCGCGCGACCCGGTCGACCATCGGGTTGTTGTTGCTATGCTACGGGAATGTGAGCCAGTTTACGTCAGTGTCTTGCGATGTTTTGTCGGTACTTGCGGGTTGTAGAGTTCCGATTAGGGTACTGGGAAATACTCGGAGTTTTAAACTCCGGGTTTAAACCCGGGGTTAAAACCCGGGTAAAAACTGCATCCCCGAAATCACCTGGTTGAAAACTGTTTCAACCACAACTCATGTACTAAGCACTGGACATGGGTGGGCATCACATCAGTAGTACAGTATCTCTGACAGTGCTGCACATCACAATTGTAACTTCAGCGACTCGGCTGTGACTGGAGGAGGATTTTCTCCGTTAACTCCGTGCATGCATGGCTTGGGATGTACTTCCAAGACTTCAGGTGAGAGTCACCCCGGCTGTATTAGAAATTGCAGGAATCACTAGTTCATTGTCTACAGAGGGGTATGCAGGGGGTTCACCTCAGCAGCAATAGTAATACAGCTCAGAGTAAGGGTCCGAGTGCACGGAGTCACCCCTTTGCGAGAATTTGTGGCTGTAGAGATCTCAGAGACCAGAGATGCAGTCTTAGACCTACAAGCAATGGTGACTTCAGCTACTGAAGTGTTCTGGGAGCAAATACAGGCTATATAGGTCCGAGAGTTTAAACCTCGGGTTTAAACCCCGGATTTCGAGCTCCGCAGGTATAAACCCGGGTGAAAACTCCTGGGGAGTTTTTCCCAGGACCCTAGTTCCGATAACCGACCAGATCGCGCGCCGCTCGACCTGGGTCGAACCCGTACCAAGGCGTTTCTCGGTATGATCGGCACCAGTGAAGCCGCGACCCCGTTGCTTCACGGGCATGTAAAGTACCAGATGTGTCTAACATCCAAGTGTGAACTGTGGGCACGCTGCACACCGTAGCACATGCTTGTATTCGCAAAAGCGACGAAAATACCACAAGCTACTCTTGCGCCCCAGACTGTCAGGAACGTTTCGGTCCTTAGGCGGACCTCACGTTCCTTGGGTCTTTATCGCCGCTTCAGACGCTCGTCACGCTCCACATCCCCGTGCCTCGACGACGCCTCGCAGATACCCGAACACACCGCAGGACCTCAACCACTGGTGCGCATCGATTCGAGTCCTCTCTACGTCGCCCCGACCGCACTGTCCGATATGTGCGGGCCGGGCTACTTCGACTCTCACTTCACCTTCGAGCTCACCGCGCTCCCGCAACTGTCATCGCCATTGCCACCACCATGCTCGACGCGCGCAGATGGACACCACGACTGTGTTCCACACTGCGCGCGTACGATGCACCGCATGCACCTCTCGTGTCACGCCTCCAACCATCGCACCTTCCTCGCCCAGCTCCTCGCACATGCGTACACCCCTCGCACACGTCTCGACCCCCTCGCACCCTCGCCTCTCGCGTCACAGCATCTTTGGCTGCATGCCGATATGGCTGTGTATGCCGCGGATGCCGACCACCAGCAGTGCCAACCTCGGACGAGCCACACCATGCCGTCCAGGTGTCCGAGGGTTGTGCGTGGGTACTCGGAATGCGTCCTCGACTCTTGGCGTTCGCCAAGGACGCCTCGTCGTGTGTTGCGAGCCAAGGTGCGGTCGTTCATTGCCTCGCGCGTGCCTCGCGCGATGACTCGCTTGCTTGCTGGTTATTGCATCGCGCGCTCGCTCACCACCGTCGCTCGCCTGTCACGGTCGTCTCTCGCATCGGGTTCTCGGTGCCGCTCGTCGCATCTCGCGCATGCCCGCGTCCGCGACACGATGTCGCACGCTCTCGCATACGTCCTCGCTGCCCTCGCGGTCCTCGTCGCTGCCGCTGCTCGCATCCCTCGTATGGGTTGATTCTCGTCTGTTCGTGTTCGTTCCCCCATGGCCTCTTTAGTATGTTCTCTTTCATGTTGCTTCACTTCGATGCCTTCTATTCTTGTTGCCTCGACCCTCGCATCTCGGCTATTCGCGTTTGCTTCCGGTTCGCATATGTAGACCGGAGTTTCCCGCTTTGTACCTTAGATTTGGTCTGGTCTTGCAACCGTCCTATACGTCTCGCCTTCTTCACCACACTGAGCGCCCAACGTTTGGCGAGTATATAGCCGCGTTCTGACATAAGACCAAATCTACACTCTACCTCACTTGGGCGCTCATGTTTCCTCTATACCCAGGCCGAGGTTGCGCGTAGACACCACCAGACGTACTTGGGGTCTCGACATCGCAGACCACGGCCACCTCTTCTCTCCTCTTCGTTGCCGACTGCGTCTATCTCGTTCATTCGAGTGCAGACCGCGCGAAGCACTGGTCATCACCCATCCGACCATCCGACACACCCCGACCTCCTACGTCTGTCACTCATCCTGGACGACCCATCGGCATCACTCACATTGCCGCCCGACACCCTCTACCCAATTTCTATGCCTCGAGTCGCCTAGATGGCTCTCGATGACGGGTTCGCTTCGAGTCCGGTACTTTCCGACGCGTTCCCACGCTCGACGTCGACGTCGACGCCCAACCGCTTCTCCGATTCCTTCAAAACTTCGCACGCGCCATCGCGAGCATGGCGCAAACGTTGCGACGAAAGCCCGAGGGGCTCGGGCGAAGGATTCTCGCGCTGCAGGCCGTACGATATTTCGGCTGCACCGCACTTCATTTCGACCTCTCTCGACTTCTCTCGCGCTCTCGACCGGCGCGACGCGTCTACTACCTCGCAGCAACGTTTCGCACATGCGCGCATCACTTGCGAGCGAATCGCACTCGATTTCGGACCGTTTCGCATGACCACCGTCGATTTCGCTTCGCATCGCCCCTCCCAACTGCGCACGAGTCGCAGTGGGGAGGCGCAGCACCTTCGCACTCTCGCGAGCCCGCGATACACCATCGCATGTGATTTCGACCGGCTCCTCGCGTTTTCCGGGTCCGACTGGCCCGAGACAATCACGAGGTGCTGCGCACCTGCGCCAAGGCCCTCCCCCAGCGTCGCCCTCGCAACCCGAGCCCAAGCGAAGCTCTCTCGCGTTAGCGCGGCGTATTTCGACGTCGGCAACCGCATCGACACCGTCGCATTCGATGGGAACCATACCTGCAGGGGGAGAGAGCTCATAGACTGTGTTCCCCTCGCGCACAACCCGCGTTTTCGATTCCTCGCTTCCCGAATCGTCTCCCCGCTCCCGCAACACGTTCGCAGCGTCGGGATGGACCTTGCGCAGTAGCCGATTACTGCGCGAGGCACCAACGACCCTCGCATTGCTGTATGCTGGTCCGCATCGCACCGCGGGTGGTGTGGACACGCGCACCATCCGATATCACCTCGCATTCGCTGCTCGCGTGCTCAACGCGGTCGTCGTGCTTTTCGGTCGTCTCGCATCGCTTCGGGTGCGCATTTCGGTGCCCCGGCGACTCGCATTTGGTCCGGGTTGTGATGGTAGGAGCCACGAGTGCTCCTACAACACCCTGCGGCTATTTCGACATCTCCACCTGGTGTGGACGTTTCTCGCTCCTTCCTCGCCTCGCGCGGCCCATTTCGCACGCGAGGCGACGTATACTTTGATGTTCGTTGCCTCGGACAACCTCGAGTGGCTCGACTTCGACTTTTCCAAGACTTCCAAGGCTCCGCACGCGTGCGGGGGACACGACTC
>KV425951.1:45633-77798 GCA_001632375.1 Exidia glandulosa HHB12029
CTTTGTTAACGAAATGTCGCTCGCAATTCCGCCTCCGGATCAGGAATTTTCGAGGGGTATACTATTCCGAAAATTAGAGCTTGATAGTGGGAAGAGATCTGTCGTTTCAGAATTTTGATACCTATGACATAGCCCTCAGAATTATCTGGTCAATCCAGCATGATACTGCATGTGTCTCGGACCACAAGCTGCATATGTCTCGGACCACATACTGCACCTGCCTCCAACCGTATATGGAGTGTGTCTCCAACCGTAAAGCCGTTGGCTCCGACCGTATAGTGTGCGCCTACTAATTGGTTTTGGTCAAGAGAATCCCGGATACGCTGCGCGCACAACAAGTCTGACCCAAGAGGCGCGAGTGTCGAAGTCGATACAATGCCACAATTCAGACCCAAGGTCTCGGTGCAAGGTTTTGTAGACTCTGCGGCCGAGTGACCCGCTGTTAGAAGGATTTCCTCGACAGTAATGACAGCATCGGCCAGGCTATTCTGATATTAAAGGCTTAGGCTAGTCCATCACGAGCACACGCCCAGAGATCGACTGTGCTGCCGAGTCTGGTCGCTAACGCCGAGAAAATGGCATCCTTAGCAGGGAATCGTCTCAAGCCCTGATCCTCGCTGCGGCAGCGAAGTTTTAAGTAGCCCTGGAAGCACGGCGATAGCCTGGATTTGGAAGCACGATAGACTCGGCGACAGCATGCATCAAGAGCAGCCTCAGATAATGCACAGCAGAATTTTTGTTGTATGAGTGAATGTCGGGTTCGCACGGCGCGACAGCGCTCGTTGTGTTTAAAGCGTCAGACCGACATGGACAGAGGTCAGAGGGAGAGCGTATTTGAAGTCCGACCGTTCGCCTCTTGTCCTCGTAAATTCCACGACCTGGAAAATCGTCTTATTTTTTAGCTACAACCATGCAGATATCTTTCAGCCACGACTAGAAGCATCCTTCAATACCAGACCCTCGTATACAGGTACAGCTCTGCCGGCACTGAGCATGCAGACGGATTCTCACGCTTCCTGTCACCTCAGATCTCCAGTTTCAGCCGAGTTGTGCCATGCCTTCTTTATCTAGTTGTGCGTCGCTGACAGTACACGTAGTTGGCTCCAGCTTCAACTCTGCGAGAATTCTTGGCTGCACGTATCAGCACGACAGCACGGCCCAGGACAGACCCTGGTGTACACTTCGATTGACCTTCAATGACGCACTATCTCCCTGCACTGGCGGCTCCTGTTGGGTGATACTACGGCCAAGCTGGGGTGTAACGACGTCGGTTCCAGCTGCGCTCTTCGCCCGCGATCTCCCAGTATGATCTTGCAGCAGGAAACGGTGCACTTGGACTGTCTCTCAAGCCATGTCCTGGGTCGTTTCGCGCTCTGGTGCGGCGTATAAGAACGACTTGCATGCTATGCAGTAAACGCTCGTGGCTCGCTCTCGCTCGTTTCTCAATCTTCCTACAATCTGCGACATGCTTGCAATTCGCACTCACGATTTTTCCACAACTCGGAGGAATTCTACCTCCACTACCGAGTCTTTCCAGTGGCTGCAGATTTTACTCGGACCAACTTGCGTCGGTTGGTTGGCAAAAACGCAGGTCCGCTGGCGTACTGTATCAGCGGTGGTGTAATCTTCACTTCGCAGCACAGTACGCCACGAGTGGATCAACGACCGTCGTAGGCATAGTCGAGGGGTGTTGCCCACCCTCGACCTGGGTTGAACTCGTGCCGTGGGTTCCGTGCTCGGCAGATCTGCAAGCGGTGGCACCCAACCCGCTGGGCCACCGCACCCTTGCAACTATGGTTTTGGAATTCCTCATACACTGAGCATATCCAATGCAGGCTTCACGTCCCACAAATGCCTTCTATCCGCGCAGAGTCGAACGCCACCTAGAAACACTCCAGGCAAGCCAGCGCGAAGTAATGCCGTTGCCGTCGCAACGCACACTCCGATTCGCTCGTTCAGCAACACTACAGTAGATGCCCACTCAAATGCCACAGGATAGTCACGATTCTCCGAGTAACTACCATATGTTCATTATATATGGCTACCTTACGTGAGTTATATCTGTTCCCCCGCATGACTTCTGATTAGCTGCCTCCCGTGTTTCTGTTCGAACCCGCCTGTAACGATTTGATTCCAGTCTCCGAGCAATGGATCCAAGCGCAGTGCGTCGTGTTCTGACTCGGTAAGAGCGTGTTGCTGAGGTGGACCATCGTGACTATCTTGCGGTGCAGGACATACGTAAGGTTCGTGTATTTGTGTCCCTCTAGCATCGCGTCTCATCGCTTACGCAGCCGTTACACCGCATCTCATCCTGCATGCCCGACTCACTGGATCTCCCCACTTCCCGTCGTCTCGTATTCCTTCCGCTTGGCGCAGACTTACTCCCACCACCGTTGCGCTGCTCGGACATACCTCACCAACGTCGACATCCGCAATGAGTAGCATAGGATGGTCCCCGCGGCCGTACCAATGATGATTCCTTTAAATTGGTCTATGCAAGCGAGCACAAAGTTTTCGCGTATGTACCACAGATTCTACGTATTCTATTTATGACGTCGAACGGTCGAACGCGGCCCAGATCTGAAGCCTCGAGACACGGTGCACAACTAACCTCGGTATACCGAAACGAAGGAGAGGCTAACCATGCGCGATAGAAAGGTACAGCTGTAAAAATGGCCGTACCACTGCCGCTGGGTGGGCACATCGGCATTCCTGTGCTGCGAATCAATGCACCCACCCAGGGTTACGAGTTTGCCGGCCCGCACGTAGTCTGCTTGGTCGGGGCGCGCGCGATCTCGTTTTGAACGTTATTTGTCATGCTTATGTCAGTTGCTACCGTCAATGCCTTCCTTCCTGCTTATGTCAGTTACTCTTTATGTCAGCGCTCCCACGTCACTAGTCTGATATGATCGATTTGTCATTTGCCGCGGAGTGCCGCTTCCGAAAGTCGCCCAGATCGCGCGCACCTCGACCTGGGTTGAACTCGTAACGGAAGCCCCCCGACGGTATCAACCTCCGCGTAGCGGCATCAACCCCGCTGCGCCACGCATCTTCTGGAACACAAATTCGACAAAACCTACACACGTTCTCGTAACCCGTAACGCGCATCACTCTCAGTGTCAGTCCTTAGGTGAGTCATAATATTAAAACCGCAAATTCTAGAAATTGAATGAAATACAGGACCAGTGACTAGTGAACGATGCAATCTAGCCCGCAATCAATCGGATTGCGGCAGGCCCGTCAGCGGACTTGCGTTGCTTATGCTCGTCCAGGTCAGGAAAATAGTCGCTCCACTGAGATATGGCCTGTGCAGCAACCCGGACGGATACGAACGCCCCGAAGTCAAAGCGCCGAGACGAGTGGTGAGTCTCGACGTTATTGTACTGTCATGCCTGTCCATGTCAGCAGGAGGAGCGGCAGATATGGCAGCGACAGTAAGAAACCCCGAGTTGCAAGAGCGTAAGTCTCCCAGTCCCAACTTGCCAAGCGATGGCCTTGAACCTCAAGACTGTGGAGGACTCCGGACAAAGTATGACTTTGTTCCACACTGGTGCGACGTCACTTTCGCTTTTCGCTCGTCACTTAGACACACTGAGGTCATGTCAGCTACTAGTAAATCTGGAGGAAACCGGCAAAAAGTGATCGTACCGCTGCCTTGTGGACGCGTTGGCATTCTGCGCTGCGTTCAACGGACCCGACCAAGGTTGCGAGTTGCGAGCCGACCGTAGTCTACTTGGGCGAGGAGCGCGTGATCTTCATTCTTGTAGATCGCCCACCCCTCAACCTGGGTTGAACTCGGTGCGGAAGGACAGGCCCCCGGAATATTCCGATAGAGCTCCCATCTAACTCCCACCGGATTTGGGCACTCTGAGGGCTCAACCCTCCATCTAACCCCCACCGGATGTAGGTCCCCGCTGCGACCAGCCTCCATCTAACACCCACCGAGATTAGGCGGGGAGCCGGTCGACGGCGGCTTGGATTGGCAGCCGCGGAACCAAAATCGCGGAGATATCGGTCAGAAACTGCCTGTGAGTCCCCTATGAGCTTATTTGCATGCACAGCAGGTTGCTATGGCAGTCTCTCGCTTCTCTCAATACAGTCTCATAGCGCGCGCAGCGCCGGAAATTTCTCGGAGATCCGGAGGCTACATCTAACCCCCACCGAGAACCGCCAGTTTTGACCGTTATAACCCCCACCGGATACGGCCAAGTCGAGATGGGACCTCTAACGGGATATTCCGGGGGCCTGGAAGGACTGCCTCGACGATATCGACCCGCGCGTGGCCGCACCAACCCCGCAGCGCCACGCTTCCCCCGGACATAACATGGAGAAAGCATCCACAGTTGCAAGTCTTCATAACTCGGACCCATTCACCACTCCGTCACGAGAAGAGGCGGCGGAACAGCGGCGGAACGAATCCAGAGTCCGACCATCCGCTTCTTGCCCTCGTACAGTCATGACGATTATTCTTTCACAATGCTGGCGAGTCGCGCGTATCGTCAGTGGTTTCCCTATTCACTTCTTTGGCGAGGCGGGAATTTCAGCATCACGATGCTGAGAGACCCGGTGTTGAACCTGGTGTCGCGGCTAGTCATGCAGCGGGAATAAGGCAGAACCGACGGTCTGAGGAAGACGCGACGCGCGTGCTAGTGCCGTGCATGGACCATGGAGCCACAAGCGTTTGGGTGCACCGGCCGAATGGGACCACAACTCGTTACCGTTCGTCTCCATCGACATGTATCTCCTGCCTGCCCTCCACCTTATTCGCACCAGCTACAACGTAGCTTATTCCGCGTCCTTACTCTGATTGGTGGCGCGTTGTTCAGGCGGTTCGGCAGTTCTGCTCGCCATATCGCAGCCTCCACAATATTGCTTATATTCGCCCATTCTGCTGCTGTCTATGAGCCACGTACATCATCCATTCGTTCTCATTGTCGACTCTCCGAGACCCGAGTGTCGCCATATCGCGGTACGCGCTGTTGGCGCGGCGGGTCGTACAACATATCAGCATGCACCGAACTGCGGGAAGCAGGAGAAGTCGGGTCTCGTCCCGTCTTTCCTCGCTCCACGGGCATACACTAGAGAGTACGTGTTGCATCAAGCTGCTATAATAAATAGATCTTCTCAGATCCTACGTACTGCCCATACGAGCCACTGCCTGCTATACATGTACGTGATACCCTCTCGCTTCACCGACTCGAATCTCTCCGGCGCACCAACCCTCTTAGGCTCCAGGTTCATCAACTCGACGTCAACCTGCACACTTGCACTCTTCCCCTCAAATGCGTCGACCCACATTTTCTTGAACGTCTCCGGGCTATGCGCGTAGGCGTCACGCTGGACAATTGGGCCAGCATCAACAGCGCCGCCGTGGCTCCCGAAGATGACGCTCCCGCGCTCGGCACTGAGGAGTGCGACACAGCGCCTGGCAATATCGAGCTGCTGTGCCTCGTTGAAGAGATGGAAGAATGCGCTGATGTGGATTGCAGAGACGCGACCCTGGAGCGGGATGAGGCTCCCATTTTCTATGCTCGCTTCCATCGGAGAGCCCGAGGGAATCGACTCAGCGGAGCGGTTGGGCGCGATGAACGTGTCTGAGAAGACGTCGCCTTGAACGAAGCGTATCTTGCAACGTTCCGCGTCGTCTCGAAATAGCTCGTATCCGAGTTTCCAGAAGTCCGCATGCAGGTCGCACGCAATGACTTGGGTGGCGGGAAATCCATCTGCAACCACTTTACGCGCGTCGTTTCCCGCTGAAGTGACCCCTGGCGTGAGAGGCACAACTTGACGCAAAGCTGGATACGTACAGCAGCATCCGAGGTCTAAAAGAATCGCTCCAGGGCGCTCACGCCCGAGCTGCAGTACTTGTTGATATGCGGAGAAGCGCGAGATCTTCAACCTAGGCGCAAGGACAATATCCGTCAGAATCCTTTAGCCGACGCCATTGAGCGCTGAGCGGCCCTGGTCCATGTATTACGCACATCGTGAAAGCGAACTGTCGAGCAACGTACTAATCAGTAGCGGTCTAAGAGTTCCCGAGGGCTGGCGAACAGGGCGACACTCACCAGTCTGATACACGGATACGGATACACTTCGTACGCCTTGCGTTGTATGTCCAAAATATGCTGGCGTAGCTCCTCATTGTCGGTGATGCCGGTATACGACTAGAAGAATGCTGTTTCGTCTTCGTCTAGCGAGAGGATGCTCGGGTCGAGCACTGCACTGTGCTGTGCGGCCCACCACGCGTCACGAGACATCGCTGCTGAGATCGAGGAGCTGAGAGTGCAAGGTACGGATGCAGTAAACGCCATGAACGCCCCCGAGGTCGTTATGGCTCACTGTTTCCGTGCCGGACACGGCGGCATGCCGTGGTGGTAAAGATAGGCAGCTGAAGTATACTTGCAGAAAATATTTGTGCTGCGAGGACGAGTAGAGGCGCTCAAAAGTACAGGAATCGTAGGTTCCATTGAGGAAGATAGTATCAGTGCTTTGAGATGGTGGCAAGGCAGACCACAGCACAAACAGACGCCAGTACACCCCAACTTGGCCGCAACGGGAGCCATATGCGAAAAGTGCAGCAAGACCTGGAGTACAAGCCGATCATCGGCGTCGGAAATTTGGGCGGAACGCAAATTGAAACCGCGCTGATCCTGTTAACTTACAACCGTATGTAACATTTGCCCAACCGACAACGCCACCGGTCATCCTCTCATTTTGCTCGTCGTCTCCTTACCGTCGTTGCGATACCGCCCCGCTTCACCTCTCAAACGCCGCAATACTCTTCCAACGCCTCGTCGTTGCTTCCAGGGTTGGACGCCTTGGCAACTGCGTCGCTCGAGCTCGCTATTCACCTTTCGGTGCGCTTGGGGACTCTGCCAACGGTTTCGGATCCGCGCTTGGAGCCAGCCGGCTTCCGTGCATGCGCTCTGTGAGTGTAAGCGCGAACTCAAACGGTTGGACGACGTGTGGTTCAGGGCACGAACTATGGGAGAGGCAGCCCGCGAATTTGTCACTGAGCCGTCAGCTTTATTCGTATTGTTGCTCAGCGTCTGACGGCGCCTGCTTCGTGTGGCTGCACGTCACGTCGTCGTGCGGTGCTCGTCAGCACCTTGTACGTCCATGTCGACTCAGCTTTTCACTCACTCCGAACTAGAATCTATCCCCACCTTCTGCGCTGCTCATAATGTTTCACCGTCGAAATTTCGACGGTCGTGCGCAATTCGGTATCTGACCTCGCCTCGAGACCCGAACGCTCTCCGACGCTCGACTTGTCGCCGTCACTCCAAGTAGTGACGGAGACGCCATATCAGTACCTCAACTCGTCTTTCGTGACCTTCGTTTCATCTGCCCCGTCGAGATTCCGGTGCTCGCACGCTGTTCACCGGTCGGGTCGCCGACTCACTTCAACCTTAAGCCTAGCGAATGTGTCACCGCTCCATCTCTGCTGCACAGTCTACAGCAGCTTGGACCAGCGCAGGCTCCCTTGCTTCAGGAGTTTGAAATTGACTTGCTTCTGGTCGTACTGCTATGGCCACGGCGTGCCCTCCGTCAACACCTCTTCATCGATGTATGCGCCTCCGAGTTACAGGACGATGCATGATAACCATCCAAGGGGACCCAGGCTCGCATGCGCTGCCGCAACCGTTCTACCCAGAAGCACAAGCTTCTGTCTCCGTTGTCGACACCATTGGATGCATCTGTCCTTTCAAGCGAACATCGGCGAGCAGAACGCCGCGAAGCGAGTATGACTTCTCCCTGCGGAGACCAATGTCGCCTCGCATCCTGAACGTTACTCGGTGAGCGATATGTTCCGTACGCGCGCGTGGATGGGGCATTGCTGACCTGCGCGACAGATCGACCGACCAGCCTCGCACGACACTTGTATCCAGTCCAGCGCTGACATGGTACGCGGCGGCGTTGACGGGCCTGTGCGACGCAGTAAAGCTAGGGGACCCGGTGCTGGCGAAACAGAGCATGTACGTACACCACGCCCAAAGTGTACACACTCTGTCCTCTCCAATGGACTGCGTACGAGGAGGAGGATTCCATTCCAAGTCCGCCCCAACCTTTCTTCCTTTCTCTCTTTCAACACCATGCCACCAATTCTCACAGCCAGCGAGCAGCAAGAGCTCGAGGACATCATGGCCACCGATGTCGACCATGGGTGCGCCTCATTTGTCCTTTATTGGCGACGCCGTCTGACGACCATGGCCATGCAGCACTTTCCACATTGACGACTACGACCGTATAATGCAGACTCTGTTGCCTCTATACGTACAGGCCCAGACCGCCAAGCTCACGCGCAAGAGGAAGCTCGACGCCCGGCACGACGACGACGCGACAATCTCTGAAAGGCTTGTCAACCTCGTTCATCGCGTCGTGCTCCGAGCCGGGTATGTGACGTACCACGTCATCGTACGGCTCTCTGACCGTCTGTCCAGCGCCGCAAAGTCTCCCTTGGTGGTCCAGGCCGTCCGCGACCTCATTGAGCAGCGCCTGGCATCACCGTCCGCAAACCCGGCAGTATCGACCCCAAACCCAAGCGCCGTCCTCCGCCAGCGCAGCGACACCGCGCAGACCATATTTCGGCGTTCCTTGTCGCTTTCGAGCCCGCCACGAAAGCGACGGCGGCGTGCACAGATACCGCCCAGGTGTCTCGTCGAAGGCCTGTGCTGCATGGCTTCGCTTGGCCGTCTGAGCCTGTCCACCATTCTCCGTTTTTGCTCGGTCTCAAATGTCATTAGGGAGGGGCTGATGACGACGCCCGGCGTGTGGACGCACATCACTGCGTTGACTCGTCGCGGTATCCCCGCCCTCGCCTACTTCCTCAAGCTGTCAGGCAACGAAAAGCTGTCGATCGACATCAGCTTTGCCTCGCCGGACGACGCGGCCACAGTCCTGGCCTCTCTACACGAGCACACGAACCGCATCTCTCGTCTCTCGCTACGGAGCGATGTCGATATGGGCGACGCAGACCAGGCGTTCCGCATCTTTTTCCGTCAACGCGCGACCGAACTCGAGTCGCTTCATTTCCACGTACATGGACTCCCCGAGGTCCTCGAATCGTCATTTTTCTCCGGGAGCAAGGTCACGGTCCTGTCGTGTCGGGCAAGCCATCTCGCAAAGCGTTTGTCGGCCTCCGCGATCTCCGACTTGACACTCGTTGGACCGGTTCACGCGCGCCCCGACATCGTGCATCCCTCGCAGTTTCTTGCGATGTTCCCGGACCTGAAGAGCTTGACTGTCGAGCAGTCGATGACCGGTCACTACGACATGCAGGCGCCACACGTCCTCGACGCCCTTCACCTCCATGAGTCAGCGGCGGTGCCCACTGGGTATATGAACGATCTTCATGGCCCGAGTATTCCGTTCATTGTCCTCCACGGTCAACGCGCGGAGCACATCACCCTCGCCCTCGAGCATCTGCAGGTGGATAACATTTCGGAGATCGACTACGTCGCCTACAGCAACACTTTCGACCTCTGCCTGACAGCGAACGAGAAGCGCCGCAGACTCATGGTCGACGCGGAGCCATGTCTCGCACGCCACCTCGTCGCAACGCTCGGCACATTCATGAACCTTGTACGGGTCGGGATCTCGTCATATCTGGAGCCGCACCAGATCCTCTCGTTCCACCGCTCGCTGCCGTACAGGCTCAAGACGCTCGAGCTGTTCTTGGACGACCGCGCGAGGAGCGCCAGCACGGTCGAAATGCTCACGTTCAAACCGCGCCGCCAGTGGGAGCTGCCCTCGTCGTTCATGGTCCTGCGCCTAACGGGTGAGCGGGCGTTCGCTCGCGACGAAGACGGAGCGCACGAGCGCGACGTCCTGCGCCTCCAGCCGAAGGTATCCGCTGCTACGATCATCCCATTCCTCGAAGACCACGTGCGCGAATTGTCTGCGCAGTTGACGGTCGAGATCAATGCCGCGGAGGTGGAAGGGGGCCTCGGCCACGAAAGCGTGCACGTATTGTCCATGCGCGTCCATGCCCTCGTCGTCAACGGCAAGCTTATCGATCCCCTCCATTACGTCTAGTCTAATTGCTCTGCCGCTCCGCTTGTGTACCAGGTTGGCCGCCCTTCCGATGTGTCTCCTCTCATGCCTTTGTCGTTGTATCCCAAGTCCATTGTCCTTGTCCACATCCCGTTTCATCGTACTGTCACACAAGCACCTATCAGCATTGTAGATTATCCATCATCCTCGCATTGTCACGTTGTACGACACTAGATACATGTAGGTTATACGCTCTCTCGCACACATAGATTCTCTCGTTTGTTCTCATACATGCTTGCTTCCCCGGATAGCCTCGACCTGCGCGCACTCGAGCTCAAGCGCACGCTCTTCTCCTTGAGGGTCGTCAACGCAACGTCGCATGTGTCCCCCTGGCATTCGTCAGTGCCGTGTACAGTATATGGAGCGGTAAAGTGTACTCACCCTCGAGCTGGACGCGACATCTTCGGGAGCACTTCTGTGGCGAGTAATCCAGGAGCCAGAGGACGACTTGACGCGTGGAAGGACGTCGACCTTCCTCTACGCATGTACGCAGACGAAACCGGGCGGAATCGTGACCGTCCTGGGCGGGGACGACGGGTGAAGTCTGAAGTTCGTAGATTCGTGGGCGCACGGGAGACCGCCCGGCGCGTCAGACGTGTGCTGAGATCCTCGCGCCGCTGCGGATCCTGACGCTGTGAGTTATTAGCACCTGCCCTACACCGCGGCCAGAGCGTACGCTACGACGTACACTCTAAGCACGGTATGACACCGCTGGGTTTAGGAAGCAAGCTTCGACTTGGCGGGATGAGCGCTGAGCTCTGAAGCCTGAGGCTAAGCTAAACGCTCAAGACTCTCCTCGCGCACAAGACGACAGAGCTTGGGCGATAGCACGATCTCAGGATGTTGGGAAGAGTACTGCGGCGGTAGTCTGCGAAGATGAGTGAGCTTGCGGCCGGTACGTGCGCAACGTGCTGGAGACTGACCGATGCGCCGAAGCTGACATGAAACGCGCCAGGCTCTTCGCGCATGGACGTCGGTGACTACAGAACGTCCAGCACAGTCAGCAGGTGCAGCCACGCATGTTCCCAGGCGACGTACAGTCCGGCGTCCACTGCACGCATTCATGCCAGCGTAATGGAGGTGCGGTGCCCGGTCGGTTGTGCGTACGCGGATACGTCGTCAGATCACTTTGAACACCAATCGTGGCGAAGAGCGGCCAGTATGTCGCGATTATATGCTTAGCGCATGGTAGGGTCCGGACCCGGCTGAGCATGGGCAGCGAAGTCGTCGAGAGCGACGAGACTAATGGGCGACCACGTCCTGGATTTTGCGGCAAAAGAGCCCGAGAGCGTCGCATATAGACAGCTGTCCTTCACTGCTGGACACGGAAAGCAGGAAGTCCAGTCCGTCGCCATTCAAAGAGTTACTGGAGGTTTCTGGATCGTGCGCTAACGCGTGAATCCTGATCCCGCGAGGATGCGGCACGCCAAAGGACAGCTCTACTCTCTTGCATGGGATGGCGACGATAGCGCGTGAGTGTGTGCTCGGATAGGGAACGTTTTGCTCGTGGTTGGAAGCAAGACGCGAACATTCGGACTTTAGACAATAGGCCCGTTACACGCGCCTTCGTCTTCGGGTCCTCCTTCAAGTCCTCTGAGATCAGCCTGACCTTAATCATTTCATTATAATACGAAAGGTCTCGCTTTCTCCGCGAATGCCTCCATCATTCATTTCTGACCAGCGTCCGATCTTTGCTCTGCACATCTCGTATTTAGACCCGCCTCACGCCCCTCTAAACGCGTCTGCATGACACAGAGGGGTGTGCGGCTAGCGCGACTCTCATTTCAAATACCTGATTTCCGCGCGGCGAGTATACCATCGACCGTGCAGCGTTCCTTTCGAATTCCTGTATCACGGACACAGCGCTGCTTGAGACACATCGACCCGGGCCCACTAACATGCTCGCTGGCGTAGAGAAAGACATACTGCTTCTCAACTTCTCTTATCCCCCTACTGCAATCCGTCCTCCGACGTCTTGCGCTCACGAATGATGTAGGGCATCAAGCGTCTGCTGGCTGACCGGGTCATGTGCTGCGCTCTAGGAGCGTTTCAATGACGTGCGATCGGCCTCACTGCTTGGGATTGTCAGGCGTAGGCTCCGTCGTCCGGGAGTACGGTTTCAGCACGGCGAGGCAGTGAAGACTCGAACCCAAATGCAGCATTGTGCCAGTGGCACGCCTCATCATCACCTTTCTCTAGGCTCTAGCACATGGTACTTCACAATGAATTGAAAGGATCCATACACCAGTTAAGTTTGCCTAGTGCGCCTCTCCATTCTCACTGTACTGTAGCGAGGTAATTCGTCGTGCTTGCAAGTTAAGCATAGCCACTCTCTCGCAAGCGCGACGCCAAACGACTGGCCGGCGCATGAGCACAGGCATAAGCTTTGCATATCAGGGACCGCTGCGGCTAGGAGATTCCGGACTTTCTGTAACGTCGCCGTGCCCGTACATGTTAGTCGTTCTGCCATGCGCAGGTCAGGGATCGCAAGATATTTGATTTCTCGACTTCTGTATAAGATGTATCCTTCGCCACACGTTCTCCGTGTCGATCCCGTTTACGATACTTGACCTCGACTCGACTGTCAATCTCTCCAACCTGGGAGGATGGCGCACAGTGTCGGTTCGTACAGCGCTCAAGTACTCCACCATACAGTAGTTGATGTTGCACATCTCTCCCCTTCACCCAGGTATCCAGGATGGAACGATTCTGCAGATGGATCCTTTCGAAGGATACGCCGCTTTGTCTCCGTCCACGCAAATCGAGGTTACGTCCTCCAGGATCGTCGACCTCGGCGCCAGCGCGTACATCTTGATCGGGAAGCTCTCCTCGAGCTCTTCGACTGCGGAGGGAGACAATCCCAAACTCGTAGCTTTGAAGGTCTTCCCGACGCTGCTCTCGGACGACAATCAGGAGGTAGGAGCAAATCCGTATACACCTGGTCCTACTACTGATAGCATTACCTGAAGATGCTAAGAAGGGAGCTGAACGCGTGCCGCAAGTTCCAGCATGATAACATCCTTCCGTTCCTGGGGACGAGCACGTACGGCGGACACACGATCATCGTGTCCTATTACATGCAGAATGGGAACCTCCGCGACTATCTGGGGCGGCATCCCACTGCGAACAGGCTCGCTCTCGTGAGTGCACTTGAAGTCAAACGCGAGTCTCCGAGGCGCTGATCTCGCTCCCGTCGCAACTGATGTAGGTCCTCCAGGTGGCACAGGCCGTCCGCTTTCTCCACGATGAAGCCGGGCACGTTCACGGCGACCTGAAATGCGTACGTTCTGTCAATTTTAGGAAGCGTGGCGACTGGCATTTACAGATTTACTGTTCAGCACAACGTCCTCGTCTCCGACGAGGGTACGGCGCTCCTCGCTGACTTCGGCTTGAGCACGACGATCCAGAAGGCCGAGTCGGAAGCGACCACCGCCACAGGAATACGACAGCGGAATTCGCTTCGGTTCACCGCCCCTGAGCTGTTCCTTGGGGAGGGGGATAATGACCCGGAACTGTTGTCGGTTCCGACCGTGGCGCATGGAGAAGTTGTGTTGGAGCGCTCTGTTAGTGCGCGCGAAGATGGTGAGGAGACGCCGCCGTGTCAGAAACGTCGACGGTCGAAGACTCCTGCAACCGACGTGTTTGCGTTCGGGATGCTCGTCCTCGAGGTAAGCACTGACAGTCTACTAGTGACCCCGAACGGTTGCCGATATCTGACTATCGCGCTCTCTGATTGTCCAGGTGTACACGGGCAAGTTTCCGTGGCAGGGCTGCGACGAGTTCCGCGTCATGTTGAGTGTAGTGCAAGGCGAAACCCCGCCAAAGCCTGAGTTCAAGCACGGCTTTGGCGAGGAGCTCTGGAACCTGTGTGTCTGGTGCTGGAGCTTCAAACCTGAGCATCGCCCTTCGATGACAGATGTGGTCGATGCCCTCCAGGTAACGTCGCAAAGATGCCGCGTTTTACGAGCTGACCAGGAAACGAAGTCGTATACAGCGACACGTGGCCAGGACCTGTTGAGTACCCCAACGCCGAAGCCTGCTAGCCTGGATATGCGCTCCAACTCGCCGCGCCATGTGTGCAACCTTGCACTCGATACGTGCATCGACGCCCAGACACGTACGGCCGGCGTCAGAGTATGGAGTCCAGAGTCGCAGGACCGTGTTGACTTCCTCCTCCGGCATTTGAACGAGCCATGGAGCGCTACGACTCCGCGCACGGTCTTCCCAGACCAACCGAAGGGCAGGATAGAACATAAGAGAAGAGCGACTTCGCCGACGCCGTCCACTCTGCGGCACGAGATCGAGCATATGTCAAGCAGCTGGCGCCCTTCGCGCAGGGACACGTTCATGAGGAGTTACAGGGAGATCATGTCGTGGAGCGTTGCGACGAGCCCGCAGCCGCAGACAGCACCACCGGGCTCCTCGTCGTTCCCCACGGAAGAAGCATAGGATAACAGCGGGCGAATGTGCAACCAAGTGTTCAGAAAGGCGTCATAGATGTATAGTAGCTGTGTCCAGTAGAGATGAATGTAGCCAACAAACTTGAAGGGAACCAAGAGATGATCGCTTGCACCGTTTAGCTGAAGACGGGTTTTTTCGGTTGCGGAAACAAAGGAAGATTTGAGCGACTTACAGTAAGCCGTTTGTTAGTTGTATCCCTACATCTCCGGTGCTCTCCCGTGGCTGGATTACAAGAAGCCGGTGTCGTTCTGAACGCATGTCAGACGGGTCCAACGACGCAGAAGAACAGCAAACTGCCATACAGGGACGTGTTATAACGTCGCTTCTAGCAAACACGGGTACGTGCTATCTGGAACATGGCAGCAAGAGAACCCTGAGGCGCCATGACGCGGCACCAGCACAATATTTTGGCTTGTCGTTGGAGGAGTAACCATAGACATAGTGAGACCATTTTGAGGCGCAGCCATGTACTATAGCAGGTTTCGCACAATGCATGCCGAGCAGGACGTAGAGACGGGTATCGTCGCAAGGATGCCGCGTTTTACGAGATGACCAACAAACGCCGCGCCATTGGGGCAACCTCGCGCTCGATACATGCCTCGACGACCAGACATGTGTAGCCAGACTCAGAATACGCAGTCTGAGATGACGTCCAGAGTTTCAGGATTAAGGAGTTATAGGGAGATGTCGTTGAGTGCTGTTACGAGTGCAGAAAGCAGAACCAGATTCGTTGTTAACTGGAGACGAGCCGTAGAAATATTGTAGACATTTTTGTATTCATAGAGTGCCGAGCAAGCGAGAACCGTTGAGTTCAGAGCAGAATTTCTGGTCGGTCATGGCAGGAGACAAGAGCCGAGCTGCGGAGTGAGACTTGGGCTCTGACGGTGACGACGACTTGAACGCAGAATGGACAACGCAACGCTCTTCAACTCTTACGAACAGGACTTTAAGCAGATTATTCAGTCTGCGCAGGACAAGCTCGATGGCGACGCCAAGGACCAGCGGGGAGGTGCGCCGTCGTCGTCTACGCCAGCGTTGACGCTTTGGACTGACGGTTGCCGTAGAGCAGCGCAAGGCGACGCTGCGGCGTGTAGATATGGAGCTGGACGAGGCTGACGAGATGGTGGGCTCTATTCTGTCTATGGGGCTTGCTCGCTGACACCGACGTCGCCGACGCCCGTAGGTGTCGCAAATGGAGGTCGAGATACACGGCATGCCGCAGTCAATCAAGCCCCAGTTCCAGCAGCGCGCCCGCACCGCCAAGACCGAGCTCCAGCGTCTCAAGAAACTCTCCCGCGAGCTCGCACAGGCCGGCGCGCGCGACGCCCTGCTCGGCGGACGGAGCCCTGCGTCTGACAACCCGTACGGCGACGACAGAACGCGCCTGCTGGCGGGCACGGAGATGCTGGCGGACGGGACGCGCAGGCTGGAGGAGAGCCAGAGGATTGCGCTCGAGACGGAGGACATTGGCGCAGACATCCTCCGCAACCTCCACGGTCAGCGCGAGCAGATTACCCATGCTCGCGACACTGTGCGTCCTCTCAGCAACGTGTCATGGCCGCGGCTAACCTCCTTTGCAGCTGCGCACAGCAGACAGCTCTATCGACAAAGCGTCTGGTACGCTCAAGACCATGATTCGTCGGTACGTGCCTCCCACGGTGTTCCCAGTCCACCTTATACCTCGTCTGTTCCAGATGGTTCTGACGCCCTTCACTGCAGGATGTACCAACAGCGCGTCGTCACCGGCGCCATCATCGCCGTCCTCATTCTTGTCATCCTCATCATCCTTTACGAGAAGCTCATTGCATGAGGAACATGACATCGTACAGTCTCGCTTTCCGTCTTGGGTCCCTCTCTTCGTTGCCTCTAATTATGTCCTCATATCCTCACGTCTGACGGGCTCGTCGCCTTGTATACCTTCCTCCGAATGCACAATCGCACTCGTTCACGGTCGCTCTCTGTGTGCTGTGTGCAAGTTCCTCGTACCCCACGGTCATCTCCCGCACTGGTTGCTGACGCGCGCAGGATTGCTCATGGGGATGCCGCTGTCTAATTTTGCAGGCACTCGGATCGGCAGGGCTCTTCCACGCCTCTCTTCCTCCTTCCACCATGTCGGTCCCAGCACCCACCATCCCCGACGCATGGTACGCCCGCCAGGCCGAAACGCCACTTGATCCCAACCTGCTCGTGCTGCGTGGCGAAGAGGCCGAGTTCTTCAAGACTCAGACCGGTATCAAGGACGACGAGAAGCTGAAGGAGCATATCCTCGACGTGCAGCGCCGCGCCTTCGCCGTGTGGCCATATCCGTGCATTCGTCGCGTGCGTCTTCCTCTTGAGAGTTGTTCGACTGGGATTTTGACTCTTGGCGCGCAGTTCGGATTCACCAAGTGCGTAGAGGCGATCGATAAGATAAAGGCGGGCGCTGATGTCACCGCAGGCTCAAGATCTCACGTTTCCCCGTATACGAAGAGGCACTCCGTCTCGGTCGCGAGCGCGAGGGCGCCATCCTACTCGACCTCGGCTGCTGCTGTGCGTTCCTCGTGCATCGTGTACAGCGTAATCCTGATGACGCGCACTTCCTACTTTTAGTCGGCAACGACGCGCGCAAGGCCGTCTCGGACGGCTTCCCCGGCACGCAAGTCATCGCGTCTGACTTGCGCGGCGAGTTCTGGACGCTGGGCCACGAGCTCTTCCGCGATACGCCCGAGACGTGCAAGATCCGCTTCGTCGAAGGCGACGTCTTCTCCTCTGCCTTTATCAACCCGCACGAAACCTCCCTCGTCGACTCGACGGACCCGATTGCGAAGTGTCTGGAGACTAAGAGTCTGAACCCGCTGCAGAAACGCGTCTCGTTGATTCATACCTCCGCGTTCTTCCACCTCTTCGACGAGGCGGGTCAATTCGAGATCGCGAAACGGTGCGAGGCGTTGTTGAGTATGCAGCCTGGGAGCATGATCTTCGGGAGTCACGGCGGCGCGGCAACAGCTGGGATTCGGAACGAGGGGCGCGACGCTTGGGCGCATTCTCCGGAGAGTTGGAAGGAGATGTGGAAGAAGGCGGTGCCGGATGGGAGTGTGCAGGTCGAGGCGCAGATCGTGGATTGGGAGAGGGAGAGAGGTCCGGAAGGTGTGCAGTTGACCAATGTCGAGGCTAGGGAGATTAGGCAGGGACGGAGACCGGATGGTGGGTGGCTTGTGTGGGTCGTTAGACGGGTTTGAGCTGCCGTTTGTCCGTCACGTTGCTGGTTTCTCTCCATGTCTTGTCATGTCATGTATGTTGGATGTCGAGTCGCTCTTGTTATTCTCCAGACCTTTCGTATGTAACATCCTCACCTGCAAACCAACGATGACGGTATCCCATATGGTTGTGTTGGGTAAGAGCTCAGCATCGGTCGGCCGGACGCGGAATCAGTGACTCTTCTTCTCCTGCCACCACGCTCTTCGCGCGTCTACTATGATTCCACTCGCCACGTTTGCCGACTTGCCCGTAGAGCTGGGCCAGTCTATCATCCTACTCGCCGCCAATTCGTGTGCCCTGGACGACAAACCAAAACTCGCCAACCTGACGCGGACGTCGCGTGGCATCCATGCGCTCGTCCAGCCGATCCTCTCCGAAACAGTGTTCGTTAACTCGTCAAACTTCCTTCTCGTCTGCGCGACTCCCGGCTCGTTTACGTCGACGCACCGTCTAATTGTGGACGATTCTACCTGCGACGGGGACAGCCTGCGCACTTTGGTCACCTCTACTCCAGCCTTCCGAAAAGTAGAGATGTTTCGAGGCCCACTGTGGATGTTCCATACACTGCTCAGTGTATGCACCCCAGTGCGCGCTGTTGTAACCGAGTCTGGTTGGTACTATGCATATGGACTGCGCGAATCGAGCCTATCACGTCTCACCCACCTTAGTGGCCGGTCCTCCGCTTTTTTTCTCATTCAGTTCATCCCCAGTGGTATCTACAGTGACTTGGTGCAACTCTCGCATTTAGTCCTGGGATATCGCAATATCCACGTCCAATACTCCATCATACCGATGCTCCCAAAGCTCCTCGCGCTGCCCAAACTGGAGTATTTATGCGTCTGCGTCCCATCGGACTGGCATAACGGAATGTCTAAGCTTTCAGCCTTTGCGCGGGACCGGAACGAGCCCAGACTGTGGGCATCGCGCGAGACGGAGGATCGCTTGGGTCTCTTTGACGATAAACACTGCTTGATCGGGGAGCCCTTACTTCACGCCGATGCGCGATAGAGCATGCAGATAGCTGGGCTCGTGTCAGACGCGGCACGCGGAAGCGTTCTGTCCCGCCTCTGTAGAGGGGTTTACCTTGTATGCGCGAGGGATATACTGTACGTACTTAGATGCGGCGGACGACCCACACGAGCCATCCGCCCTCGTATGCTCTTCCGTCCTTCACAGCCGTTTCGATACTACTTCCTCCCTCGACACGCATCATCTCCCGACTCATGAGCTCCGCCTCGACTGCGACTCCTCCATGCGGGAACACCTCCTCGGACCACATCCTCTTCCAGCTCTCAGGACTGTGTGCGAAGGTGTCCCGATCTGGTCGTGCGCCTGCGACGGCGGCACCGCTGTGGCTGCCGAAAATGATACTGCCTGGCTCGGCGCTGAGTAGCGCAACGCAGCGTTTCGCCACTTCGAGCTGCTGAGACTCGTTGAAGAGGTGGAAGAAGGCGCTCGTGTGGATTGCTGCCGCTCGGCCTTGGAGAGGCACGAGACTCGCGCTGTCGACGCACGCAGCGATTGGGTCCGCTGAGATAGACGAGGGCGCCGTATGGGGGTTGATGAAAGTGTCGGAGAATACGTCCCCTTGTACGAAGCGGATGCTGCATGAGTCGGGTGTGTCGCGGAAGAGCTCGTGGCCTAACGACCAGAACTCAGGCCGGAGGTCGGATGCGATGACCTGTGATGCTGGAAATCCATCTGCAACCGCCTTGCGGGCGTCGTTACCGACTGATACGATGAGAAAATCAGAGTGTTCAGGGCTCGGGGACATCACGCACAACAGCAGCCCAGATCGAGAAGTATAGCCCCTCGGCGCTCGCGACCCAGTTTGAGCAACTCGTTATATACGGGAAAGCGCGATATCTTCAGTCTAGGTGTTCGTAAGTCAAAAGCGAGGTGTCGCCAGATATGAAGTCTATAACGGACTTCGTGAAGGCGAACTGTTGATAATCGAGGACCCCGTTAGATAAATTTTGCTCGGAAAGTTGCAAACAAGGCGTACACGACGGATACAAGGGTACGGCCAGACTGTAAATGCCTTGCGCTGCACAGCAACGACGTGTTCTCTCAGCTCTTCGTCGGTGGAGATGCCCGTTTGAGACTTGAAGAAGTTGGCCTCGTCGTCCGCAAGCGAGAGGATGCTGGGGTCGAGAGGCGTTTCAGCCTGGCGCGCGTACCATGGGTCATGGATCGCCGGGTTCGACATGGTGAGAGGAGAGAACGATTGCCGAGCGTGTCAGACGAGTGCATATTGTACGCGTGCCGGCGGCCTGCCGCCAATGGGAGTTATATTACCATACTTCGGCGGTATCTCAGCTGGTATTCATACACACTCTGCGAGACGCAAGACACCATGATCCAGACTAGATGCGGCGTACAACCCATTCGAGCCAGCCTTCATCAGGTATGGGAGCGGCAGGGCCTTGGGGTTCCTTCACGATTTCCGCTGAATGCTGTAGAAGCTGCTCCCGAGGGATCAGCCTCGCCTCAACAGCGATGCTTCCGTCAGTGATAACCTGCTTCATCCACATCGTCGCCCAGCTCTCGGGGCTATGAGCGTACGCATCGCGGTCTTCGAACGCCCGAGCCGACGCCGCCCCTCCGTGAGTGCCGAAGATCAAACTCCCAGGTTCTTTGCTGAGGAGCGCAGCGCAGCGCTTCGCTACTTCGACCTGTTTCGCTTCGTCGAAGAGATGGAAGAATGCGCTCGCATGGAGGGCGGAGACGTGGCCTTGAAGAGGAACCAGACTCCCGCGCTCGACGCACGTAGCGATCGGGTCAGCGCTGACCGTACGACTCGGAGTCGCGGCTGGGTCGATAAGACTTGATGAGAATATATCGCCTTGTACGAAACGAATACCGCATGACTCGGAAGAGTCGCGGAAGAGCGTGTAACCGAGGGACCAGAACTCGGCCTGGTAATCCGAGGCGATGACCTGTTCCGCAGGGAATCCGTCTGCGACCGCCTTGCGAGCATCGTTTCCAACTGCGAGGAGTAAGGACATGACGAATCATTGAGCTGATTTACGCACAGCAGCATCCAAGGTCGAGCAAGACAGCGTGCTTGCGCTCCCTTCCGAGCTGCAGAACTTCGCTATACGGGGGGAGACGTGAAATCTTTAACCTTGGGACCGGGGGTTAGCTTTGAGGATCGACGACTAACAGTTGGAACGCACGAAGTAAAGCCAAACTGCAAAGCGGGCCGTATCTTCAGTGACATCGGAATGACAGCTTGACACAAAGGTTACGCACATGCCGGATACAGGGATACGGCCATACCGAGAATGCTTCGCGCTGTACGGCGATTATGTGGTCCTGGAGAGCATCCTTGTCCTTGATGCCGGTTTGCTGGTGGAAGAATGCAGCTTCGTCGTCCTCGAGCGAAAGAAAGGTCGGATCCAGCGGCTCTTCAGCGCGACTACTGTACCAGGCGTCAGGAGGTTCAGTAGAGGTCATTGTGAAGGCGAAGCACAACTTTGAGGGTTGCACGAGCGGGTTCTTGTACTGCAGGGCTCAACCACGAGAATAGAACGTATCCCGGTGAAGAAGCGTCCGACCCAATGGTGTTCCTGCGATCACCCGTCGACGGTTTCTGTCAGAAGGAATGCCCTGTGAAAAACACACGTCAGACCTCTGCGTAAATGATTAATGCATTCCTCTTATCCTTATACAGTAATACTCCTCACAATCCCGAGCCCTGCGCTCGTTCAAAGCAAATGGCTGCCACAGTCGCGCACCGCCTCAATTATCCCGCTGGGTTCCTCGTGTCCGTTCCCGTGTCCAGTGAGCTCGAAGGCGTCGCAAGTGACGGCGTCTAGACTCTCGGACATGATAGAGTGAGTAAGGCGGAATGTGAGAAATTTGGGTCTACACAGGCGAGCTCGAGTCGCTCCTTACTCGTTCGCGATCTCAGGACATGTTGCCTTCATTCCAGAAGCGAAAGGGTCGTCATACCACTGTAAGGCGGATGACGAAGAGCGTCTTGAGAAAGTACGAAAGCGATCGCTGAAGAATGGCAAGCTCGTCGGACGGGAGCATAACCAAAGAGCAGGTCTCTAGTCCTCCTACACAATCAAAGTCACGAACAATCAAGTGTCTTGCGCGCGCGGCGCGTGACGGTATCCATCGTCAATCCGACGTGCAGTGGGCAGAGGTAAGAGGTAGCATGAGTCCAAAGTCCGACTTTTTGCATCTTGTTCTCATACGTTACGATTGCAACCTCCAAATAATCGCTGTCCCAACGTCACCGTCGGTAGCATCGACCTACTGCATTGTTTGCGGAACTGGGCCCGGGCAATTTCCTATGGTTTCTGTACCTATGGCAAGTCCTGCGGCGTGGCGCCACTACGACGTACGTACGCGACATCCAGGTTATCAACTAATTTGGCAGCGGATCGCCAGAGCTTTTAGTCATTTCACATTGTAACATGTTGGCTGTTATACAGGTTCTGCGAGACATGACAGCATTAGATTATACGCAGCGCACTACCCACTCGAGCCACCCTTCATCCGGCTTTGGAGCATCGGGGCCTCTCAGGAACTTCTGGATCACCGGAGAGTCCTGCCGCAGTACCTGCGCCCAAGGGATCACTTTCGCCTCGACGACAAAACTTCCGTCAGGTACGGCTTCCTCTTCCCACATCTTCTTCCAGCTCTCGGGACTGTGCGCATACGCGTCACGATCGGCGAATGGTCGAGCGGTCAGCGCTCCTCCATGACTCCCGAAGATGAGACTCCCAGGTTCCTTGCTCAAGAGCGCGGCGCAGCGTTTTGCGATCTCGAGCTGCTTCTCCTCGTCGAAGAGATGGAAGAAGGCGCTTGTATGGAGCGCGGAGACGTGTCCCTGGAGAGGCACGAGACTCGCGCTCTGTACACATGCCGCGATTGGGTCCGCGCTCGCCGTGGGGGTAGCACTCGGGTCGATAAGGCTGGACGAGAATACATCGCCTTGTACGAATCGAATGCCGCAGGACTCTGGAGAGTCGCGGAATAGAGTGTACCCCAGAGACCAGAAATCAGCTTGAAAATCCGAGGCAATCACCTGCGAAGCAGGGAACCCGTCTGCGACGGCCTTGCGAGCGTCATTTCCGACTGCAGTTGATGAGCAGAGTACAGGAGACGAGGCTGGTGTACGCACAGCAACATCCGAGGTCGAGGAGGATCGCGTTTTGACGCTCTTGACCCAACTTGAGTACGTCTCCGTAGACAGGAAAACGGGATATCTTTAACCTGAAGAACGAGTCTCAGTCCGCTGCAATGGACTTGCTATGAAGCCGCGCGTACGAAGTGAAGCCAAACTAAAGGGTATATTCTCAAGTGAGCCAGAGTCTGACAGAGAGTCACTGGTGATACGCACATGGCGAATACAGGGATACGGCCACACTGAGAAAGCTTTGTGCTGTACGGAGATGATATGATCGCGGAGGGCATCCCTATCGGTTATGCCTGTCTGCTGCTGGAAGAACGCCGCTTCGTCTTCGGCAAGAGATAGGAGAGCCGGGTCGAGGGGCTCTGCAGCGCGGCTTGCATACCAAGTGCCAGGAACCGCAGTAGAGGTCATCGTGCGGGTGATAGTGACGGTGAGAGGAAGACGTGCGGGAGCGATAGTGCCTGCAATGTGAAGATCCTTATAAGGGCAGTGCTCCCTGGGCGAGAAGCAAGGTCCTAGGCGACACAGCCCATATCTCCGAAGGACGATAGTGATGCGAATCAGACCCTCCCTTCTCCCCGCGGAGACAAGGAGCGCAAAAAGAGATTGAGCGTAGGACACGCACAAAAGGAACGACGCCAGTAGGACTTGAACCTACGCCCGCAGAACGGAATTGATGTAGTGGATTGGAATCCGTTCTAGTCAATCGCCTTAACCACTCGGCCATAGCGTCTATGAGAACGGAATTGATGTAGTGGATTGGAATCCGTTCTAGTCAATCGCCTTAACCACTCGGCCATAGCGTCTATGAGAACGGCTTCATATGGTCGATATATTCCTGCCACCAGTAGTGGAAGTTCTTACTCGTACTCGCCTAGGTATCGGTCTAGTAACACCATCGCATAGTCCATGAGTCGTATCCGCCGTTAAGCTGGGCGACGAAAAAGACAAGGAGTCAAGACATAAGCTACGAAGAGGACACGGAGGGGGACGTTGCCGTCGATGATTGTCCTCCTCCCACGTCTTCACAACGCTACCCGACGCGTACACTCCACGTAACACAGGGCTCATCGCCGTTCGCGGCGCCTACCACACCTAGACCGGCTTATACGTCCGGATCCGCCTCGGGGACGAGCCACGCGCCCACCGTAGGAAGATCCAGACCATGTCCGGATCCGCAACGCGTGTCGCCGCAGCCGCTCTCGCGCATAGACAAGCTCGCTCTTCCTCGCATGCAACGCGTCCTCGACCGCGCTCGCGGTCGTCCGCTCCAGCACGCATGAGGGGCTTCACGATCCCCGAGCTTCGACTTGCGCAGCGAATAGTCGAAGTGGTGCATCTTGACTTTCGCTGGGCGTAGGCTGAGGACATTCTCCACGCGTTTACGGCCGCCTTACATCGAGAGTGACGTCGATCCCGCGCTCGTCCAGCGCGAATGACGCCATGCCCTCGTCTGCGAGCCGGAGGAACAGCTCGCTGTGCAGACGTAGCCAGAAGCCAATCTCCTTGGCGCGGATCAGACCGTCCCAAGCACAACGATCGCCGAGCGAGCCCACGAACATCCACAGATTCTCGCGAGTGCGGTCGAGCTCTGGGTTGAGCTGTACGTCCCCCGAGACAAGTACGTCCCCCCGAGACAATCTCCACAGTCTGCTGAAGTGAAACGCGAGTATATCTGTGCGCAGCGCTGCACAATGATTCCGATGGTCGATACGGAACAGTCGTAGTCCACGCATTGACGAACTTTTGAGACGGTCTCTTGTGACCTTGAGACAAAAGAGCAGTGTCTCCTTCTCTGCCCCTAGAAAGCGCTCCGCAATGCTATGTCCGGCGTCTCCAACAGTCTTCGCACCGTCGCGTACCACGTCAGGCACGGCCTCCCGTTTAACAGATTCGTTGTGCTCTTCTCCAGGATGCTCGAGAGGTTCTGCCTCAGCCTCGGTAGGAGATACCTGTTGTGCGACCTTGTCCGCCACTGGGGCGACGGTCACAGCAGACTCGTGACGACCTCGACACTTTCGCAGGCGGTGACGGTGTGGAGAGCAATGGGCGCATGAGTTGCGTGGTGAGCCGACGCGGCGGCCTTTGGACGCAGACGAGACGCGGCGTTGAGCATATCGTCCGTATCGAGCTCGATGCGCCTTGAGCATATACCGAATAAAGTCCTTCACGACGTTGACGTCGTTTGGGTTTCGCCGACGATGAGCTGCGTGCGCCACTGGCGCGGGAAGCGGACAAGTCGCTTTCTAGCAGGACCAAGCTCAATCGCAACTTCGCCAGAAGGATTCAACGCGTCGGATGCGATCAGCGTGTGTAGATATTGACTGAAGCCCACGCTGTAGACGGAAGATAGCCCTGCGAGCGCGCGCGGGGCATCTGGTTCGTATGCGCCCGAGGGCGGTCTCATCGTCAACGGTCTCGTGGTGGCAGTAGAAGTCGAAGCAGGACGGCATGGTCGTCGTCAGAGGGCAAGCCTTGACTCGGAGAATCGCCGGACACGCGACCTGCTCTCGACCACGACATGCTTCATATAAAGTACACATTGTCGCGCGGACGAGGCGTGTATGGTATGCGCAATCTCCCTATCTTGCACTCTCAAGCTCATCGCACGCAGCGAGCGCGTCGATTGAGCCCAACACGGTAGTGGAACGCTCGCCGGTGCTGCTGTTCTCGAAGGAGGAATACGCTGCATACGGCAAGCACACGCTCCTTGACCATTACACTTTCAATTGGCCAGACGGTCGTATGGCTCTTGCGCTTGGTCTTGGTGCGTCGCTGCGTCGCTAGCATCGGCCCGACTGACCACTGCTGAATCGCAGGCTCCTTGTTCAACCATTCTTCGCGACCCAATACCTCCTTCTCTATTAAACCACACGAAGACGAGCCCACAATTGAGTACACCGTGTTGCGACGCGTCGAACCCGGCGAGGAGTTGTGTATTTTCTACGCCCACTCGTTGTGGTTTACGCCAGACGACCCAAACGACGCACCACCCGCTGCCTTGACCGAGGAAGACGATCCGCCTTTCGATCTCCTGCGCATTTCCGTCGACGAAGAGCCTGAAGATACAGTCGAGACGAGTGCGTGATCGCTGAACAACATCGCGAATTGCAGGATCGCAAACGCGTCGGTGTAGTGGACGCTTGGGTTATCGACGCGCCAGAGATCAAGGATATTAACCCCCTTCTTGAGTACGTCCCTCGAAATCATGTTTCTTCTCCTTGACATAACCATTCAAGATAAGCTGGACGCGCAAAACTGGCCTCGACCGCGAACTGCGTCACCTCAAGCGGATACGACGCCTCCAAACGTCCTCGGAAACGCGTCCGTCGTCTTTCGCTCCGCATTGCATCACGCATATCTTAACCATTGCGTTTGCGATAGAGATAACGATCCTACTCTGTGCATCCAATACGCCCATTCCGCCCCTTCCCCCAAACTATTCGGAACTCGCACCGTACACACTTGCCGTCCCCGCGCGAGCGGCACTTAATATGCCGCATCTCGCGCTCAAGAACGCAGTATGGCCGACGGTTTACGCTCCCCTCCGTCCAGATCCGGACGAGGTTCGTGCGCTGGAGTGGGATGAAGCACGTCGGACGTGGGTGCTTGAATGCGTGCGCGAGCTCGTGGACGGTGCACGTCGCGCCCGCGTGTCTGGAGAGGTACGTCCCTCCCTTGATGCCTCTTCCCAATCTGACATTTGAGGCTGTAGTTGCCTATCGCCGCCTTCCTTCCTCAAATGCCCGGCGACACGAACGCAGACGCGGTGAAGGCTCTGACGCACGACACGCGCACTTCTGAGTCGCATCCTCTCCGGCACGCAGTCATCAACCTCGTACGCCTAGTTGGCTCGCTTCAGTCGCAATCTACGTATGTGCCGCTTGTCGTGTTTTCCGTCGCGCAGGCTCATGCCTCGCCAGTGCAAGCGCCGAGTACTTCCTTACGGGCCGCAGCCTGTTCCTCACGCACGAGCCATGCATCATGTGCTCTATGGCGCTCGTCCACTCGCGTGTGAAGGAAGTCTATATCCTCATTCCAATGCGGCGCACGGGCGGTGCCGGTGGTGGCGAGGTGAACATCGTTGCCCTCCCGAACGTGAACCATCGATATCGCATATGGAGGTGGCATCCTCGAGAGCGAGTTGAGAGAGAACTTGAGTTGGGTATACTTGCACTTCCCGACAATGTTGATTCATGAACATAGGAGTGTATGAGCATATTAGATTCATTTTTAGCACATGGAAGTGACGACTTGTGATACGATACCCACACCTATTTAGCCAGTTTACACTCACTAAATGCTGCTTTGCACTGAGCACGCCTTTGTCTGTAAATAGATTCTGGTAGCCATTCGACCGAGTGTTCCGCCACAAGCTTTGCAAGTCCAACATCTCGCACCGACACAACACAAAGCATCCTTCACTGTAGCAGTCATGTAGGCCGTGCTTTCATGGAATGTCACATCATCTTTGTAATGTCCGAAAAACGATGACAGCCAATTCTGTGGCTCAAACTTTAGTTCTTGAAGCCAGTGTCATGTGTTAACCTACGCCTACGGTCGAAATGATACAGTAATTTTTGTTATGCAACATTATGCATGTGCGGGCTCTGAGTACGATATTGAGCAAGTACAGGGTGACTGACCTATATCATCGGATTGCACGACCGGAGCAATTTTGCGGCATTGCAAAATGCCTAGTGTACAAGCTGACGAACCCACACACCCTTGCAAATCTCTGGAGGTCACCTTGTCAGCTCCAGGTACCATGCAGATGCCCATTCCCACACGGACGCTAGTGCAACCACCGGCAAGTTTGACAGTTGTACGGCAACCCAGTTGCCAGTTCCTGCCCTGAATCATGCTGCATAAATGACTGTACTGAAAGCTTTCACCCATATGCATGATGACATGTTTCCATGTGGTCGATCTGCTCTTTGTGCCCTGATAAACCATCACGGTCAATTCCACAAATCGAAGTCTAGGTCCAAAGGCTGCTGCTGTGTGTTTTGCGAGCCTATGGTCAAAATGTTACAGTTTCACATTTCTTAAGGTTCCGGGCGCGGCCGGGTGTTCAAGGTCAGTGCAAAACAAGACCAAACACTGTCCGCTTTCTCCCTTTCCCCGTTCACCTCCCTCCTCGTTTGGGTGGACCTGGGACACTGTGGACCTTGAGCACACTCGTATTTGACTCAAGTGGCTCTTGCAAGCTCGTATGTGGCTGCTGCTGCTTCTGACTGCTTGTTGCCAGTTACTGACCTGCCATCGTCTGGCCTATCTTCACATCTAGATAGCACACAACCGGCTGCTGGCACCAGACTTGCCCTGTGCGCTTTCTTACAGACTCTTGGACCTGACTCTGACACCCTTGGTGGTCGGCAGTAGCAAGATCTACACTTCACACCCATCTGCCATCGCACGCTTCACATCCAGCCCTTCCTAAAGCTCCTTGACTTCTTTCATCTCGCTTTCCTGCTCTGATCTTGCTCTTGCTCTCATATTGCTGTCTAACTGCTCCTGTATATGACCATCCGACCATCGTCATCATCCTCATCCTCGTCCTCGTCCTCCTCCAGATCCTCCTTGGTTACTGCACCTGCATTCCCCTGTCCAGCTCTACCCTTTCCTACCCCAACCACTTCCATGCCCAGCACTCCTCGTCACAACGGAAAGTCCAGCTCCAACTCCTCGCCTCATACTCCCCCGTCTCGCAATGGACGCCCAAGTGCCGTCTCACCGTCTAAAACCGCTTCTACAAGAAAGCGCAAGGCAACATCTAGATCTGTCTCGCCCCGCAAAAAATCGCACGTGCAGCCACCCACTCCGCCTCCGGAACCGAAATCCACGGAACCTAGTATGTTCATTACCATCTCTCTCTCTCTCTCTCTCATGCACATGGTCTCTGATTCGCTTGGATAACAGGGATGCCACAAGTTCATATGCACAATGTTCAGCACTTACTGGCATACCATGTGCTTTCACCACCCACGCCCGCCTCGGCACATCTCCAATGCATCCCCAGCTCGGGCGACGTCACACTTGACTCGTTCATTGCGCTGAAAGAGGAGCTGTTTCCCGATACGAAATTGCTTATGCGGAGGAGTGGCAAGCCGCTGCTGAAGGTATGTCGGTTTCCGGATTCGGACGGACTCGGGGAATAGGGATTGACGGCAATGCGCAGCTGCGGGAGAGTACCTCGTCCATTGACGAGGTCGGGAGCGAGCCTGCTTCACCGCCGACAAAGGTGTATGGTATCACGCTCCCGAGTCCGAGTAAGAGCGTGCAGAACGGGACTAGGAGCGGCAACGCGGATGCGGTGGATAACTGGCAAGAGCCGCGGGGTCCGGTTACCGCGGAGGAGGCGTGGAAGTGGAAGGCGGTCATTGGACGACTTGTGAAGGGTAAAGCGCGTCTTACGCCCGAGGTACGCACACACAGTCCTTTGCACATTCCGCGGTCGACTCTGACACGGAACGGTAGGTGCTCGGAGAGGTAGCGGCTGCGATAGGCGAAATCGAAGCGAGGAACGCAACGCCCGGGGCATTCACGCAGGATATTCTCGAAGTGAGTCCGTAGCACGCGAATCGAGGATTGAGCTGAACTTGTACGACTGTAGGACGGGTTGATGCGGGCGGTGAAGATGCTTGCAGAGGCGCAGGATAATGTGTACTCGCTCGAAGGATTGCGGACGCGTGCGAGAGCGCTGGTTGACGGATGGAAGTGGGCGATTAGGAGGTAGAATGCGAGTTGCATATGCTTTAGGGAGAATGTGATCTGCGAGTAACGCGTTTGGCGGATTGCGAACGGCTCTGGAATGAAGGAAGCGTTCTCCACGCTCGTGATGAGCGAAGGATTGAGCACGACGTTCGAGCATGAACTCCAGTTAAAGTACCACGCCTCCACGTGTTGCCGGACGGACGTCGGTTCCAACATTCTGAAGCGCGAAGATGCAAGGCTGGTGTACATTGCGTACGTACGCGCGTGCGTGAAGACCTATGAACACACAGACGAGCGAGAGGATTACAAGGCGAAAGGCGCGGCGATATCGGTACAGCGTATCCCTGGGTCCATGTTCGGTCGGCGAGAGCAGGACCGAATGAGGCCGTCGAACACCCGAGAGCGAGCGTGGGCGGCTGGTCGACGGTCGCCTGCAGCGCTTGGCGAGAGTCGCGAAAGTTCGACGCAATGACGATTCGCCACCGGGGAGTTTAGGACTTCTTCGTCTTGGTACTAAGCGTGAAGTAGGTTTTGGTTAGTTAACAACGCGGAGTGCGGGCTGGAACATACTCGGTGCTCGCTTGCGCCGCGTTTTTCATGATAGTGAGCTTGCCGCTGCTCGCGGCAGAGACCATTTGGCCCTCGACCGAGCGGTTAATCTTTGCACTGAGCTCCTAATGGCACGACAGACGTCAGCGACGGCGCGCAGAGTGGCAGAATAGAACGAACCTGGCGCAGCTTGGCCTGTTTTACGGCGACGGCCTTCTTGGGTGCGATGGCGCGCCTGCCCTTCTTGAGGTCCTGCTTCACGGCGCGCTTGGGCGGGGACTTGGGCTTCAGGTTCTTGGTGTTGCCCTGGACCATGGTAGAAGTACGAGGAGAAGAGGCGCGTGAGGGTCGGATTTGTCCGCATCTTGGACTTGACCACCCATGTTCACGCTGAAACCGCATCCGCTCTCTGGTGCACGCTCGCTGGCGAATGCGAGCACAGACATACAGCCTGGCAGCTGTGTATTACGCTCAGTTGCCATCGCCGTCGCGTTACTCGACAACCAGAAGGGCAAACACTGCGACCATTGCCTGCGCGCGTCGTCCGACTTGCGCCGGTGCTCGCGCTGCGCCATGTACTATTACTGCAGCACCCAATGCAAGTCACTTGCTTGAGTTCGATCCTTTCTCTTGACGCGTCATTTGAGGCCAGAACGCGCACTGGACAGCGGGTGGCCACAAAAAGCTCTGCAAGTCGCTCAACGCGTTCGTCGCGAGTCCGGCGTTCCAGCGTCTGGATCATTCGCGTCGCGCAGACGCGCTCCTCTTGAATCATGTCATGTCTTCTGCCGTGACAACCGTTGTCGACGCCATCCTCGACTTGCTACCTCATCCAACGCCGAGCTCGACACCGCCGATCTGTCCTGGTCTCGACACGAGCATGGCGGATGCACTCTGGTCGCGGTTCGAGAACAACAACTTTGTCGTACATTCCCACCTTGACCCCGTCGCGGCGGGCGTCTTTGTCGAGGCGAGCAGGTCGTTCAACCATAGTTGTGCGCCGAACGCGGTCCCGCTCTTCGTCTTCTCGCCGGGCGAGCCGCCTCGCATGGAGGTGGTGGTCGTATCCTCTATCCAACAGGGAGAAGAGGTCCGTGACCTGTCGCCGTGCACTGCGCAAGTTAACCGTCGTCTAGATTACTATTCCGTATGTCGACCCAGCTCTGGATGTGCGTACGCGGCAGGAACGATTACGGACATCCTACGGCTTCGACTGCACCTGCCTTCGCTGCACACGCGAGCTCAAACATCCCGCACTTGCGCCACCAGTCAACGATGGCGCCCTCCGAGGCATATACGCGCAGTTGAGCGGCGAGGGACAGGACCTGCCGAGCTGCGTGCTGCACGAGAGCTTCCTTCCTGCTCTCGCAGAACGGTTCAGTGCAAGCGCCCACGAGGGAAAGTACGAGGAAGCGATCATGTACGGCGACGCGCTGAGGGCGCTGTACGAAGTCGTCTATCCCGCATTTTATCCACTCATAGGTTCGTCATTAGCTCCCTCTTGACCGCTTCACCCCTTTATCCCCATCATACTCGAGCGTTTCATTACTTGCGTGCGCTCAGGTCGATACACGAGCCCCGTAACTGAATATTTCCACAGCTCTTCATCTCCTCGAACTTGCCAAGACTACGTGGAACGCCGCGTTGTCCTCAAAGACGCCGGACATGGAGCGAGCGTTCATGGATAAAGCAGCATCGTATTTGCGACGATGCCGCACCATACTCGTCGTACTCGGAGAGGAAGGAGATGTGCCGCATCCGTTGGAAGAGGTTACGATGCTCGAGACGTTGTTGAAGAACGAGATCTCTACTACATAATCACAATATTCTCTATTACGATTGCGGTGAAGATGAGCGTAAGTATCTTGCGAATACGTGTCTTGTCGTGTGCGCGTGCGGTCAAGAGCGTCAGAGAAATTTGGCCGAGTTTGGCACCGGTCTATCAACGTAACGTGTCCGTCGCTGCACCGTCCAGCGCCCAGCTCACGATGTCGTT
>KV425951.1:86515-128495 GCA_001632375.1 Exidia glandulosa HHB12029
TAGTTGTTGACGTAGGACCCCATGTTGGGCCACCAGTAGTTGCGACGAACGAGCTCGAGCGTTCGAAAGCGACCAGGGTGGCCCGCGATGCGTGAATCGTGGTGCGCGGCGACGATACATTCGCGGAGGCGTCGGTCGCGCGGGACGTAGATGCAGGTGCCGTATTCGACGACACCGTTCGTCTCCTTGTAGTGTTCAGGTTCTGCGAGGAGGCCCGCCTTGACCTTGTCGTCCCACTGGTTGCGGCGCTTGCGAATCTCCTCGAGAATCTCGTCGCCGTCGCGATAGCTCAAGGCGCGTACTACCTCGCCATCGATGTCGCGATACTCGGCGAGGAGGAAGCGAAAACGCTCTCGGGACAACAGGACAACGTCGGCGTTGTCCTTCATCCCCTCTTCAGGTCTGTCCTTCCGCGACAGCTCGTCGGCGACGATGTTGAGCTTGCCGGGTCGGTGATGCAGCGTGTAGTCGTATTCTGCAAGCTCGGTGAACCACCGGGCCTGGCGTCGGTTGAGCTTTTGCGGCTCGCGAAAGTACTGCAGGTTGCGATGGTCGGTCCATATTTGGAACTGCGGGGCGCCTTTCAGGAAGTGTCGCCAATTCTCAAGCGAGAGCATAATCGCGAGCATCTCCTTGTCGTATATCTCGTAGTTGCGCTCCGGTGCCGAGAAGCTCTTGCTGAAGAATGCGAGTGGGCGCGAGATGCCGTCGATGATCTGGTGCAGGACCGCGCCGGCCGCGTAGTCCGACGCGTCCGTTTCGAGGCGGTACTGCGCGCCGTCGCGGGGCAGCAGCAGCGTGATGTCGTTGCAGACGGCCTCGCGCAGCGTGTGGAACGCTTGTTCTTGTTCGGGTCCCCAGTGGAACACGACCCCCTTCTCGGTGAGGCGGTTGAAGGGCTTCGTGACGTGGGCGAAGTTCGGGATGAAGTTGCGGTAGAAGTTGCAGAACTGCATGAAGGAGCGGACCTCTCGGAGGTTGCGCGGCTTCGCCCAGTCGCGGACGGCGGCGACCTTGGCGGGGTCCATCTTCACCTCGCCGTGGCCAACGACGAGCCCGAGGAATCGAATCTCCTCACATTCAAATTCGCACTTCTCCAGCTTGAGCGAGAGGCTGTACTCGCGACAGCGCTCTAGCAGAGCTCGAACCACCTCGCGGTGTTCGTCGACGGTCTCGGTGAATACACACAGGTCGTCCATGTACACCACGAGGACGCCGCGGCGTACGAAGTCCCCGAAGATGTCGTCCATCATGCGCTGAAAGGTAGCCGGGCTGTTCGTAAGGCCGAAGAACATGACGAGGGGCTCGAAGAGCCCGCGGCTGGTGATGAAGGCTGCCTTGAATTCGTCGCCTTCGCGGATGCGAACATTGTTGTACCCCCAGCGCACGTCGAATTTGCTGAATATCTTTGCGCGGCGCATGCGGACAATCACGTCCGCAACGAGAGGAAGCGGGTACGAGTCGCGTACCGTATGCGAGTTGAGTCGTCAGTAGTCTTGTGTCGGGCGTAGTCCTCCATCCTTCTTCATGACGAAGAACAGAGGCGAGGCAATCGGGCTGTTCGAGGGCCGAATGCGCCCGGTGCGGAGATTCTCATCGATGAAGTCGTTCATCGCGTTCTCCTCGCGGGGCGCCAGATGGTAATTGCGCCCGCGCAGTTTGCGGTCCGACTCCCAGCCGTCGCGCAGGTTGATCTCGTGATCCCAGCGTCGACGCGGAGGAAGCTTGTCGAACTCCGTCTTGCTGAAGACGTCCGCATAATCCGAGCACCAGCCGGGTATGGTCGCGTCCGACTTGGCGCCTTGTTCCAGTTCGATGCGCGAAGATATCGACTGAAAGGCGCGGATGTACACCTCGTCCTCGTCGTCGTCAAGGAATGAGTCGAGGTAGTCGAAAAGGCTTGGGAGGTCGTGGTCGAGGAACGCGACCTCGGACGCCTCGGCGTCGAGTTGCAGAGGCGTCCTCGCATCGGGCGTGCGACACTCCTCGGGGCATTGCGCGAACAACAGGCTTTGCTTGCGCCAGTCGATAAGGGGGTTGTGCTGCTCGAGCCAGTCGAAGCCGAGGAAGATGTCGTGCTTTCCCGCGAGATTGGCGACGGGCAGGTCGCGACGCTCGGCATGCTCGTTGCCTGCCGAGTCGCGGATGATGATACGAAGTTCGACGTATTCCTTGATGTGACCGTTCAGCGAGCCGTCGGCGTTGTAGACGGGGACCGCGTTGCTCGTCGGTCGGGTCGTAATCTGGTGTTTGCGGACGTACGAGCTGTCGATGCTCGTGCTCGAACAACCAGAGTCGAGGAGGCCGCGAACCGTAAAAGGCTCGCCGGTGTCGACGGCGAAGGCGGCCATCGCTACGTTCATTTGTGGGGCGTTCGAGGCTCGGACGTAGACGGGCCTCAGGGTTTCACGCGGTTCGACGAAACGAGAAGACAGTGTATTCGGTTTCGAGAACATTGGGGAGGGATCCCGCAGCGGGGGCGTGACTTTCACTGCGGGGGCGCAAAACCCTCGTCGGAGGTCGTCGCGTTGGCGGTCGCATCGGCGCGGCGCATCTCGGCGAGTTCCTCCCAGGCTTCGTTCGAAAGGGCGCGGACGACGTGGCAAAGCTTGCGTGCCTTGCAGTCGCGCGCGATGTGGCCCTTCTGATCGCACTTGAAGCATCGGCCTTCGTTTCTGGCTCTGGTGCGGTCCACGTCCATCGGAATCACGTCAGGCTCGCGCTGACGAAGTCCCGAGGGGCGAGGAGGGGTCGCGGTCTGCTGCACTTGCTGGGGCGGCGGACCGGGCGGAGGTTGGTACACGACCTGGGGCGCGACGCGGCGCTCGAATGTCTGGCGCGGCGCGACCACGGTCGGGGTGTTCTGTACGCGAGGAGCGAAGCGCTGAACGTTGGTCGCATGTTCGAGCGCGTACTCCTTGAACTTCGCGTACGAGATGGGCTTCTCGATTTCGATCTTGGCCTTGTCGTAGTCGGCATCCTTGAGCGCCTTAAGCATCTTGAGCGTGTCGATGGTCGCGAGGGCCGAGGTCTTGGACGAGTCGTAGGTCGTCGTAATCGCGAGGACGAGCTCGGGCCACATCGCCTTCTTGAGGTAGTCGACGAGGATGGTGTCGTGATGCTCGGCGTTGACGAGGCCGCCCTTGATGCGAAGGTCTTCGAAGGTCGCGAGGAAAGTCTCGGCATCAGCGGCGCGGCCCTGAGTCATCCTGAAGAGCTTCTCGCGCGCGAGCTCGGCGATGCGCGGGTCGAGGAAACGCTTGTCGAGCTCGGCGAGGAAGTCGATCCACTTGAGCTTGCTCGCGGATGATTCGAGGTCGTCGGTATGCTGCTGGACGTAGAGTTGGGCCCAGGCGTCGGCATCTCCCTTAGTCAGGAACGAAAGCGCAGTCACGATCTTTTCGTTATCGGTGCGAATCGCCTGGACGTAGAGGAGCAAGTTGCGACGAAACGTCTCGTAGCTGGCGCGCTGTCCGTCGAAGTGGTCGGGGCGCTCGGCGTGGTTTTTCGACCCGCGGTTGGTTGCGAGGTCTCGAATGGTGTCGGTCAGGGCCGTCTTGAGGCTGCTGACGAACGTGTCGGCGTCCATCTTTTCGTCGAGGGACAGCTTGGCGGTACGAGAGGTAAGGTCGTCGAAAGGGTTGGTTGGCGGTGGGGGCGATGCCGGTGATGGTTCGGTCGGGGCGTCCAGGGTGAGTGACGGACGCGAGTGGATGTGAGGGTGACGTGCGAGCGTCGGTGAGGTGAGAGGATAGTTTCGAGCTTATGTCAGGACGCGGCTATATACTCGCCAGACGCGACGCTCGACGGGATGTAGGATGAGAGCGAGACTTATAGGACGGTTGCTAGACCAGCTCGAAACTAGAGTACAAAGCGATACAAACACGAGCCTTATATACCCGACGGTTCCCGAGATGCTTCCGAGCTCGCGCGGCGTCGCAACCCCCGCGACGGCCGCGAGCCTTCCCTAACCCATCTCGCATGTGTCGAGCGCGCATGCTCGCGTGAGTACCGACGAGCCTCGAGCTGATAACACCGACAACGAGGCGGTCCGAAGCTTAGAACGGCGGCGAAAAGCGTAGGACCGCCCGAGTTGTCACATGCGACGCGAGAGGTGCGTGCGACGCATCAGGCACGCGCAGTATGGAACACAGTCGTGGTGTCCACCTGCGCGAGCCGAGCATGTGCTCAAAGGTGAAGCGAGAGTCGAAGCAGCCCGACCCGCACATATAGGACAATGCGGTCGGGCGACGTGGAGAGGACTCGAATCGATGCGCACCGGTGGTTGAGGTCCTGCGGTCATTGCTGAAGCTCGGATGTCTGCGAAGTGTCGTCGAGGCATGGTGATGTCGGGCGTGATGAGTGTCTGAAGCGGCGATAAAGACCCAAGGAACGTGAGGTCTGCCTAAGGACCGAAACGTTCCTGACAACGGTCGTTAAATATCGAGAATTTCTCTCTCTCTCTTTGCACATCTGCAGGGCGCCCAAGCCAGCGTGGCATGCGAGCCCACTTGTACTTGTGCGAGTTGTAGTTGACAATCTCGTCAAGCAGCTCCTTGTCAGAGGGCAAGCCCTCGACACCATGCACATGGGTTGGCATGCCATTGACAAGCACCTGATGCCAGGGCTCATCACGAGACGCTTTGATGAAATCGGTGCTGCTGGGCACAATCGCACCTGCAATTTTGTCTGCATGCGGCAGCAAGTCCTCAGAAGTGAGGCCATCTGTGACCACGATATTGCCAGAGGCCGTAGTATCGATGCCAGTGATGCGCAGAGACACAGCTGGAGTGCGCTTTGTCTTCAAGCTGCTAAGGGACTTGTTGACATCATCACTTTGCATCAGAGCGAATATGAGCTGTCAGCTCAGGTGTGGCATGCACAGAAAGGATGAGACGGGCTGAGTGGTGGTGAACATGAGGGTTAGTAGGTGGTGCAGCGGGTTTGGGTGGTGTAGAAACACAAGGTGCAGCAGAGGCAGCTGCAGCCTGCTTTGCAGCGCGCTCAGCTAACTGTGATACCCGAGCCACAAAAAGCAAAGTCCTTGGCGTGGGCAAATGTGTCATGCAAGGCCTACACCAGTGCTTGCTGTAGGACGAGAATAGGGTTGTCGAGCGGTCATATGATAGTGAGATGTCTAGGGCGGCAGTAATGGTGGGTTGGATGTGGCCAGTCTTTGTGCAACTGCACCGGGCTCATGTGCTTCCCCGAAATGGGATCCCTTTTGAGACTCGCCTCGTCAATCACAACGCGAAGAAGCTCTATCACTGAGCTGGTGACAACAGTGAGTGTCTTGAGGGTATGCAACTTCAGTGACACACTGATGCCAAGAACACACCATAGCAGAGCCACAGAGATGCTCATTGTCGTGACCGTGACAAATGGAAACCAGTTATCGGGCCCACACTACCAAGAGACGAGGGGCGCACAGTGGGAGTAGATAACATCACCATCCCGGACACTGATGGATGTACACAGCGGATCAAGAGCCTCGACCAAACCTTGTGTTGAATCGAACGGAGGGACAATGTTTGCACATTGGCCCATACGAGGAAAGATGTGGCCGAAGGCATACCAGGCATCCATCCATGAAATCCGAGCCCAGTAGTCCTCTGGGCGATGTATGCAATTGACTTCCATGGTACGCTCACGGACGGCTGAAAAGAGATTTAGTGCTGAGTAAATTTTGAGAGATGTGCGTACATTGGAAATGTAGACACAAAAACCCTGACGGGTTACCCAGCAGTGTGAGGTGGGTGATTTGCGAGGATCCGATGGCCTGAGCAGTTTTGTGATGCAAAGGCAATTCATGGTTAACCCTGGCATATTGCATGTCAAGTGTGAGTGCAGTCAGCGTCCTTAGAGATCACATGACGGTAGCAGTTAGGATTGCAGCCATACGGCGCACGGAGTGGAGAGATTCTAGGCGAGGGAAAATGGTGGCCAGATGGACGGACTGAGCTTCCGCAGTAGCAAGGAGGCCTCGAGGCCAGATGAGATGTTGCAGGCTGGGACAAGCCTTCCAGGTCTGCATGGAGTACGTATTTGATCCAATGGTGTCGTTGCAACGGGCTTGCACAACCAACGACCGTAAAGCGGCCAATGCAGCGGCGGCCTTAAGGTTGTGAACAAAATTGATCAGGGACTCGCATGCATTCACAGCGTGTAGCACTTGGATGCGGCCGAGGTGAGACACAACAAGTTCATAGAGGAGCAACTACGCAGTGGGCCCAAGTGTACTTGGGCCGTGCAAATATATGGTGAGTGGGAGAGCTGCAGATCTCTCGAGGGCAGGGCCAGAAGCCACCAATAAGTCTAACATTGATGTGGATGATGTTCCAGACGGACACTCTGGAGCTTTCAACAAACGGTCGCAGCCAAGGGGCACATTTCCCAAGCAGAAACAGCAGACTGACGGGAAGGTACATAAATATCATCTTCCAAATCTCCCTTGGGAGCCCAGGCGGCCGGTTGAATGAGGAACTGTGGCGATTTCGCAGCATCGTGTGGGTGTAGCAGGAGTGCACGTTTTGTGGCGGCAAGGAACTGGGTATCAACACAACCAAATATCCCCTCCGCCCGCAACCAGCACACTTGGATGGAGTTACCTGCTTTTGCGTCGTTGCTATACCTCCGCGTGGTGTGAGCTCATTGTTGCAGGCTTCATCAGCCAAGTCCAAGTCACTGTGGTGTTGCAAGACCAAGCGCACCAGCGATCAAGCGGTGTAATAGGGGCTGCACATCAAGCAACCTACTGCAGCGCGCGCGTGTACATTGCTTTCTTGAGGACACTTTCCGTACATACTGTCTTCAGTTGTCGCAGTGGCCTGCACTTCGTCCCATGTGGCCTGGACTTACACGCTCATGCAGGTCAAAACCAAAGCCGCATGTTGCTCATCCCAGCGCACTCTGCACGACACGCTCTTCTTCGCCAACGCTGCATCTCCCTACTTCCACCCCCACCCATGCCGCTCACCGCTCGACCCCTCACTTGCACGCCCGCTCCTTCATCCCATATGCTCAAAATACCCCTGCGCCTGTGTGTACGCTCAGTGCCCTGATCCGATGTTCACCGCGAGTACAAGCGGCAGCAGCCGCGGCGCCGTTACCGGCACGCAGAGGACGGGTGCGTCGATGCAACGCTCGACGTGAGGACTTGCGTAATCTATAGTAACTGTTAACTCTACAACATCTCCGGGTTTGTTCCGGCTCGGCACCATTTCGGCACCCCGAGCTCTCCACCGAGGAGGAGTACGCGCTAAGACCTTCCACTACCACGGGGCCCGACGACTGGTGTACACGTCGTACTGCTTACGAGGATGCCGACGGGGCCCGGGGCGGCACACTAGCGGAGACGGGACGCCGAGACGCTAGTTGGAGAGTACTTAGGATCTGGGCCTCGCTCCACTTGTACTTCACTTTCCCGCTGGTTGATATTACACCTGTATCGCTGCACAACCTCGCTGAAGGCCTCTCCTGTGCTTTGTGAGATCTCTCTCTGCGCTCCTCGCCGTGTCCGCAACAGGGTTCTCTAATGAGATATACGGCCGGTCTTCCCATTCGCGATCCCACCATGTTCACATATCCCCATACGTCTGGAAATGATATAATAACTGCTCTGAACATATTTTGAAATCATAGAGAGATTGGCGGCCCATTGCACCCACGTCGGTGGAAGGATTTGGGGATGACATGTGTTGCATTTATACGCTCTGGGAGCGTGAGATAAAGGAGAAGAAGCGCGCGTCTAGGCTGGCGCCAGTCAGGATCCACCCTGCCAAATCGGGTCAGCACTGGAGGGCACCCTGCCAAACCATGTCTAAACCGGACATTAGCGAACAAGGAGGCGCAGCGGGAGCAAAGCAGAGCCGTGTTCCTCATTTCGCTTTGCCTGTCTCGCTTGGCAGGCCCCTGATGCATGAGGCATGAGGCCTGGTGAAAGCAGGCTGCACACAGACCACATGTTATATACTGAATCACACGCTGGGCCGAATTCCCTGGTTGTCTCACGGGAACTCGACCCAGAATTCGAATTTATCAACATGCACTTTGTTATTACATGCAAACCCAATGCAAAACTCATATCAGTCTACAATCTCGACACATTTAGGGGCAATGATGAATCTATACTGCAACAGGCTACAGAAGATAGATCCAAGACACAGTGTCAGGACACAGCTATATACTCGTGACACTCGACAGGATATAGGATGAGAGCGAGACATATAGGACGGTTGCTAGACCAGCTCAAAACTAAGGTACAAAGCGATACAAACACGAGCCTTATATACCCGACAATCCCTGAGATGCTTCCGAGCTCGCGCAACGTCGCCTGCGACAGCCGTGAATGTTCCCTAGCCCATCTTGCATGTGTTGAGCACACATGCTCGTGTGAGACCGACGAGCCTCGAGCCGATAACACTGACAATGGGCCTACATATTCTGCCGCGCAAGTGCCGCGCAGTGCCGCGTAGTGCCGCGCAGGGCTGTAGCACCCATTCCCTTCCCTCTCATCCATTGAAACTTACATATGTAGGGTGTGAGGGGTCCTAGAATAGCTGTGGTATACCCTCCATGAGAGTCTCAGTTATCTCTATCAAGTTATATCATGATTGCCCACATGCGCGCGGCACTTGTGAGGATTGCTACGCGGCAGTAGCGCGGACCCTACGCGGCACTATGCGGCACTGCATAGCCCCTGCGCGGCACTGCGCGGCAGTCCCTGGCAGGTCAAGAAACACAAGTACTGCACATAGTACAGCCATCCATGTGCTACACAGGATTACTGTATGTGGCACTACTCCTGTATGTAAGCATTGACAGAGGCAGATTTTGATGCTTACCAGGCTGAATCACCATTAGTGTTGAAGTATTCATGCTGTGGGTGGACATCATTCTATTTCCTGTGCCTATAGGGGCAAACCCATAAACATCCTAGCCCCTACTGGTCAATGATACTAATTGTTGTTTGTTCACAGTGGTGTGAGGCAGTATTGAGGCCTATTATCAGTCCTTGAGTATTATCTCAATCACTCAGTGCCTGGGACACTATCTGTGCAGGGCAAGGAATGGTAAGCTACCCTAAATGGCATGAGGACTGTCACCCAGTAGCTATAGCTTGAGACTATGCTATAGCCTGTAGGCGCGGCACTAGCACAGCCACCACGGCACTTGCACAGCATCTGCGCAGCAGTCTTGGTTCCTGCGCGGCACTTCTGGTTCCTGCGCGGCACTTTTCTTGATCGCGCGGCAGTTGTGCGGCACTTTTGGTGATGGCGCGGCACTTGCGCGGCAGTCTCCTAGCTTGCGCGGCAGTGGTCTAGAGACTTCAAACCACTGATATTACCTCTCCTATAGAGTTCTAGACCACCCTAGCTGCTTTGCTATGCTTCTATATACCTGTGGGGTCCCTGAAAGGCCCTAGAACTTCACTACAGCATCACGAGACTACGTTACATGGGTATAACAGTGAAGAAGACACTTCTTTTCCATCCCAAAGGTCTAACAGCCAATTATCATGGTACTCCTACATAGCATAGGCTTCTAGAGGTCATACTTTGGGAGTAGACCAGTGTTGGTCTGGGGATTGCCCAAACACACGAGGTGTTTACCTTTGTTTGTCCACTTCACAGCAGTATAATACAGGCCCCTGGCACTCTCTAGAAGTTCTTGTGGATAACTACAGAGGCCTGATGGGCAAGATATGGTCTTTCTGGCCTGACGCGGCACTGCGCGGCACTACATAGCCCCTGCGCGGCGATGCGCGGCACTGCGCGGCAGAATATAAGAGACCACTGACAATGAGGCGGTCCAAAGCTTAAAGCGGCGGCAAAAAGCGTAGGACCGCACGTGTTGTCACACACAGTGCCGAGAATCCTACAATGGGACGTGGGCAGGGTATGCGTGAGGTACGAAACGAGACTGAGACAGAGACCGAGACCGAGACGAACGGAATGGGAAAGGGAATCTGTATGTAGTGTCCTGGTGCCAAAATGACTAGGGCCGCACATGGGTTGTGGAAAGTGTGTGTCGTCGCGCGAGTCTACAGGCTGTTTGATCTATGGGTACATGTGGGGGGTAGTGTGTGTTGTGCATACAGAGTTTGTGGGAGGAGGAGAGCAAAGACCGGGTGTGTCAACGATGGGGTGTGCAACGGGCGTGGGCGCTCCAATACATTTAGGGAGACCCTTTTACTCCGACTTCCACCAGTCCGAGTAGCTTTACAGCCCTTTCCCTTCCTCAAAAACCCCACCTGCAGGAGCTCATATCAAGCCAGGGCACGACCCCCCTGGTGACTCGGCTGGTTGGATTGGGTCCTGTCCTTTTTATGCGCACGTGCGCAGCAGTGTTTCAGCCATAACTATCTAAACAGGGCACCTACAGCGATCAGGCGAAGAATTACTGAGACTACTAAGTCAGGGGCCAAATTGGTACCCTCATCATGGTGTAGTCTTTGCTGGTTCCCTTACAACACAGCAATTATCCATATTTCACTTGTGCGCAGTCGTGTGCACTTCCGCACGAGTTCTGCTCCTTGCGCACGAGTGAAAAATCTTGCGCACAAGTTTCCCTAGGCTTGCGCACAAGTGACCTGGCCTTGTGCACAAGTGAGCTGAACTTGCGCACAACTGAACTGAGGTTGTGCAGAAGTTGGACAAAGCCGTACACTGGCGAAATAATGCACTAGACCCAACATGTGGACCATGGTTTACTACCGTTCATGTTTATTGTCTACATGAAACAGGCTCAGCCAACACAGTACAGTGCCAGCAACTGCTCACAACAAATTCACAATTGCACTGAGATTGATGCAAAATTCAAAAGATTATGCTATTTCTAGACTCAGGGACAGTGTCTTGCCTAGTCAACATCATTACTGGACATTCATTGCTTCCTAGATCAGGAATATAGGTTATGTCGGAGTTTGAAAATTTTATTCCGCAATGTAATTACAGGAAAGTCACAGAAACCATGTCTGGAGCATTGTTGGGTTTGGATACAAAATCAGTGCGAAATCGAGTCTTGTATAATCGGATAAGCTTATACAACAATTGATGAAGCAGCAGAACTTGCATTCTGTATTTTCCCTGATTTAGTAAGTATTTGACCAAGGATCGGTGTACTGTGCACAGAACTTGGCATCATATGTGCTTTATTTCAGTGCAGTAGATTAGTAAAATACAGACATGTTATTGGCAGGTTCAGAAATGCGGTCTTATATGTTGCACACAAGTGACATCATCTTGCGCACAAGTGGCAATGGCCTGCGCACAAGTGAAAATGCCTTGCGCACAAGTGAAAATACCTTGCGCATGAGTGAACTGAGCTTGCGCACGAGTGAACTGAGCTTGTGCACGAGTGAATCTCTTTGCGCACGGGTTGCGCGTGCACGAGTGAATCTCTTTGTGCACGGGTTGGGCATGAGTGATTGAATCTGCGCACAAGTGTTCTGCACTTGCGCAGGAAATGGTAGGGGTCCCGTTGGATCCATGGTCCGACTCTGCCAGACTCGCCCAGCGCGCCCCATCGCTCCCTGCGCTCTACAGCTACTCCTGCGCACTCTACCAGTTCCCAGGATCCTGCCACACCCAAGAATGGCCTTGGCTTGCGCATACGCGGTCTGGGTAGCAGCATCTTGTCCAAGGTGTCCCCCAGAAGCTCCAAGATGCGCACAACGGACAGGGACCGCTCTGCTTCACCCAAATCGCGACAGGTGCGTATTTCCAACTCTCACAGTCCCAAGTCCAGCCCTAGGGCGCGTTTGCGCGGTGCAGAGGGTGATCCAGCGCGTCCGATAGGCGGCGATGATGTGGCCCTTGCCCACTGCTGCCCTTCGCTGCACAGCGCAATCCAGTGCAATCGCATGCGCAATTGAGCCCCCAGGGCTACATTGCACTTCCTGGCACCTGGGCCCATGCCTATCTTGCCCATCAGCAGTCTTTGCACGCTCCATTTGACTCATTTGACTCGGATATGCATCACCTTCCAATCCTGAGTCTCCTACCACCCAGTTGCGCGCGAATTGCGCGCAGCAGCTTGAACACACTGACCACCAGCCACAGGACATGTAAGAGGCTGCAGAAGTCGACCAGGCGCTCTCTGTAGCGTCCGGCGATGCGTCCGACCAGGAGGCAGCTCTGTCTACTCCTAAGCGCAACCCGCATGCCTCTAGCGCGCCCCATTCACGCGCCCCATTCACGCGCAAATGCGTCTCCTTCACTTCCCAGTTCCCATAACCACTCCCGTCTCCTTCACTTCCCACTTCCCAGAACCACTCTATTCGTTCTCCTGCGCTCCCCGAGACTAGTGTTCGCGCTACCGGTGCCGCAACCGCGCGCAACTCCGGCCGCCGGTCAGGGACGGTGCAGTGCACACCCCTGCATCGCAATGCAGCTTGGAACATCGATATGGTTGCTCCATTCTCGCTGGAACGGTTGGAGTTTGCGGGCACCCAGGAGGTCCAAGAGACACATGCCCCTGCAGGCCGAAACTCTCCCTCTGTTCAATTCACTCCCACTTTTCTTACTCTGCTCCCATGGAGCCTGAGGCTGCTGAGCATCACCCTGATGCAGCTCTGCGCGATGTGCGCATTGTAGTGAAGGGTAGTGATAACTTGCAAGTCGAGGCTGATGCGGCGGACATGGATACTGAGAGCCTCGACGCGCCGCCTGTTTCTGCTGATGCTGGAGTGCTTGCAGACGGCATGACTGTTGCAGATGCCATTCGCTCTATGCATGGCAAGCTCCATGATCTCATTCTACTCTCATCACAGATCAACTCTGCTGTGTTGCAGAAGTCCGACATGTCGGATGTGTACATATGGGCTGAGGTGTCTCTCGGACTAACCATTGCTCAGCTTGCAAAATGCATGCAGATGTGCGCCCCACAGGGCCCTGCAGCAAAAAGCTTTTTGTTTACTTGAGTTGCCCAGAGCCCACGCTTTTTGACAAGATGGCTGCCAATCTCGAGCGCATTAAGGGGCTTGTTGGCGCGCACCCTGCTCCTGCATCTGCTCCTACAACTACTGCAGCAGCCGTGCCAACTGCCGCCGCTCCATCGGCTGGCAAACACGCTGCACAAGCTGCCAATCCCAACAGCTATGCTGGGCGCACTGCAAAGCAGGCTGCCAATGCCTCTGCTGCACCTCGTGTTTCTACACCACCCAAACCCGCTGCACCACCTACTAACCTTCGTGCTCGCCACCACCCAGCTCGTCTCATCCTTTCTGTGCGTGATACACCCGTGCTGACAGCTCATATTCGCTCTGAAGCGAAGGGCTTGCGCGACAATGTCGACAAGTTCCTTAGCGGCTTGAAGACAAAGCGCACCCCAGCTGCGACTTTGCGCCTTGCTGGCATGGATACCACTGCCTCTGGCAATATCGTGGTCTATGCCGCGGATGGCCTCACTTCCGAGGACTTGCTGCCGCATGCAGACAAGATTGCAGGTGCGATTGTGCCTAGCAGCACCGATTTCATCAAGGTGTCTCGCGATGAGCCCTGGCATCGGGTGCTTGTCAATGACATGCCAACCCATGTGCATGGCGTCGAGGGTTTGCCCTCTGACAAGGAGCTGCTTGACGAGATTGTCAACTACAACTCGCAGAAGTACGAGTGGGCTTGCATGCCTCGCTGGCTTCGGACGCCCTGCAGATGTGCAGATGCACCCTCACGGCCTGTCATTCTCACTTCCTCAATGCTGCTGATGCGGCTCATGCTGTCCAGCACTCTGTCAGTGTGTTTGGCAACTTCTGCTCAGCGCGCCGCTTCGAGGATGTGCCTCGAGTCCGCACATGCGATAACTGCTGCGGCACAGATCACACTGGCTGCATTTGCGAGCGCGAAATGCGCTGCGGTGTCCGCTGCTCTAACCAGCACACCACTGCAACTCACAAGTGCGAGGATATCTCCTGTGACTTTTCCTCTCAGGTGCACGCGCCTGGCGCTCACTGCAAGCACACCAAGCTCAAATGCCCCCACTGCAGCGGTGCACATGTTGTCCGTGATGCGCAGTGCAAGGTACGGCAGAGCAGGCGCAATACGCTGCGCGGGCCGCAGCACACTGCAGCCAAGACGGGAGGGCGCATTCGTCATACACAGAGTCGCGCTGCACTTGGAACCAAGGATGGCCGCCCTGTCAGCGGTGCCAATGCCCTCGAACTTGGCAAGGCAAATTGCTCGCAAGGCAGGTGTCGCATCCAACCGCTCCACCCCAGTCGATTCTTCATGATTGTGCAAACTCGACCCATTTCCATTTCTTTCACGAACATGCGACGACTCAACAGCACACAGAGCGCACTGTTCACGCCCGGCTCTGAGTATGAGACCGAGCGCGCCTCTGACTTCTATTCTATTGTGGAGCCCTAGTGGCGCATTGGCGATGAACCAACTGACCCGCATTTCTCTGTCAAAGAACCAGCAGGTCTCTACCCCATTCTACCTGCACAAGTCATCCCTGCAGCATCGCGCCCGCGCGTGTTTGCATATGCAACCAACCTGTGTCTCAACTTTGAGGTTTACAACCGTCACGACTTGGCGCAGGATTTGGACTTCCTCATTCTCGAGATTCGGCAAGGCTCCCACCTCCCCTTTCCTTCTTGTTGACTTGTACAACCAGGACCCTCCTGGTGATGCAGAGGGTGCAGTCCGCACTTTCCAGCGCTTTATGCGGATTGAGTTGCTTGACATGCCCATTGCCATTGCCATAGACGCCAATGAGCACCACCACCTGTGGGACTCATTCGCTGCTGGCCCATCTCGAGGCGCTGAGGACATGCTCGAGTGGATGGAGGAGCATGGCTTCAGTGTACTCAATGACCCAGATGTGCCGACTTGGCGCAAAGATGACCATTCCCAGACCTCAGTTCTTGACTTGTTTGTGGCAGAACCAGCAGATGGCTGCGCTCGGTGTTCTGCAGGACTTTGCGGTCTCTGACCAGGTCGATGCTTTCTCTGATCACCACACACTCACCTGGCGCATTAACTTTGCGTCGGAGGAGATTGATCTCGACTCTGGTGCCAAATACAACTTCAAGCACGCCGATAAGGAGTCCTTCCAGAAGGACTTCCGCACGCGCCTAGATGGGCATGCGGACGTGTTTACAGAGCTGCAAGATGCTCCTAGAGCGGTGCGCAATACCGGTTTGCTGGAGCGTGCATGTGAAGCTATGCATGATGCGCTGGGTGGAGCTGCGGAGGCCACTGTGCCAAAGCGTCGCCCCAGCAAGCACTCGCAGCCCTGGTGAACTCCAGAACTCACTGCCAGTCTCCAGCGCATGCGCGAGGCTGAGCAGGCTGCACAGAACTATGCGCGCACATACAAGTGCTCCAACCAGCTACTGACTTAGAAAGCAGCGCGCGAGCGCAACTACCTACACCGCTTTCGCAAGCGGACCAAGGCAGACTACTACAACAAGCTTACAGAGGAAGCCACTGTTGAGGACATCTGGGACATGCAGAAATGGTCACAGGATCGACACGGTCATCGCTCACCTGACATCCGTCGCCCAGATGGTTCATTTGCGCGCACTCACGCAGAGAAGTGCCCCGCTCTGCGCGACACGCTTTACCAGCGTCCGCCTCACGTTGACGGTCTCGACGAGCCCGATTTGACTACTCCCCATTCCGATGACATCCCTTTTCATTCTGTGACTCGAGAGGAGGTGCGCCGCGGCATCTTTGATCCTGACCCCAAGAAGGCACCTGGTAATGAGGGTGTTCCCTATACCGGCTTGCGCTGGGCTTGGGAGGTTGGAGAGGAGGAGATTTATCTTCTTGTCTCGTTGTGTGCACTTGGGGGTTATCACCCTCGCCGTTGGCGACGTGCTATTGCCTTTGTGCTGAAGAAGGCAGGAAAAGACCGACTGGTCTAATCCGCGCTCTTACAGACTCATCACTCTGCTCGTTTGCCTTGGCAAGGTGCTGGAGCGCATCATGGCCAAGCGGCTCACATATCTTGCATCTGCCATGGGACTTGTCCATCCCAACCAGTTTGGCGCCATGCCTGCGTCGTCCACTGTCGATGCGGCACTCTGCTACACGCATGATGTGCAGACAGCGCGTGACAAAGGGCTTGTCACTTCCTCTCTCACTTTCGACATCAAGGGCTACTTTGACTTTGTCAACCACAAGCGACTGCTCAATGTCTTGCGAGAGAAGCGTGTGCCTCTGCCCATTGTGCAGTGGGTTGCATCCTTTCTACAAGACCGCCAGGCATCTGTCTGTTTGGATGGTCGCATCAGTGACATTGCACCAGTCGAAAATGGTGTGCCCCAGGGGTCTACTGTGTCTGGCATTCTTTCGGCTTTCTACTCCACTGGCTTGATCGAGTTCATGCAGCAATGCCGGGCAGCGCGTGCAGTGGAGATGCGACCCCACTGTCATTTCACCCTCCCTTTCGCTTTATGTCGATGATGGACGCGCCACAGTCCACTCGCACAGCTTGGAGCTCAACACTGCAGAGTTGCGTTACGCATTCTGTATCATTTGCGAATGGTTCACAGGCGCAGGCCTGCAACCCGACTTGGACAAAAGTGAACTCATGCATCACACGTCGTACATTCACGACGGCTCCTTTGCAACTATTGCTGCCAATGACGACTACTGCAGATGGCCAGATGGCGCGCTTGCGCCCACTGCCTGTCGTGTGCTGGCTCGGCATTTTCTTTGACCCCAAGCTTACATATCGCGCGCATGTTGACAAGGCATGTGCCAAGGCGCGCAAAGCCGCCATGGGACTGGCTTGCCAACACTGTGCGGGGCCTGTCTCAGGATCATATGTGTCGCCTCTACATCTCCTGCATCTTGCCCATCGTGACTTATGCGTCTGCCGTCTGGTGGATGCAACAGCAGTGGCAAGTGCAGCAATTGCAGCGCGTGCAGAACTTGTGCTGCTTTCCGCACTTCGCCTATCTACGCCCTCCAAGTCGAGGCCGGCATTCCTTCCATCCAGTATGCGCTCGACAAGTGCGACGGCTTGGCTGCTGCGCGTCCGCACAAGTTGGGACCCCACAGTCCTGTCTTGCAGCGGCTGTCTAAAGCGTGGCATGGCAAGGTGCGCTTTGAGGAGCCTCCTGTGCAGCACCGCAAACGGCGCACATATTCTACACTCAAATACCTTTCCAAGCTTACTTCGCCTCTTAATGAGCGCATTGACCCATTCCAAATTGCGCCATGGGCACTTGCATTGCAAGAGCGCTTTCCTGGCAGAGTCCACTTGCGCCCTGCACCCAAGGGTGCCAAGAAGCCAGATGCTGCTGAGGTGCACACGCGTGAAGTGCAGATGCTTGGCTGGGACCCCAAACAGCTCATTATCTACACTGATGGTTCCCTGTTCAGACCCCATGTGGTCGCAGTACTGGCTCCGCTTTGTGGTGTACCAGGAAGAGGAGGAGATTGCACATGGCTGCATTCTCTTGGGTGCACGCGCCGAGGTCTATGATGCTGAGATGTGCGCCCTCGCATCGGCCATGGACCATGTTGCCCACTACATGGACTTTGAACTTGGTTCAATCACCCACCTTCGTTTCTATGTTGACAATACTTCCTTTGTTTCTACCATCTTAGACTCCAGCCCTCGTCCCTCCCAGCGCTTTTCCATCTCGTCCTACGAGCATGCAGCCAAGTGAGTGGCTTGCTGCAGATGGTTCGCATCAGCTGTCAGTCTTGTGGGTGCCCAGTCATGTTGGTGTGCTGGGCAACGACCATGCAGATGAGCTTGCCAAGGCAGCGGCACAGATGGAGGGTCCAACTTCAGCTACTTACTCTTACCTACAGAGACGCGCCAAGGAGCGCATTCTGGAGAAGTGGCGTGCAGACTGGGCTAAACACCCACCTCACGGCCTTTATGCCAGAGCAGCACATGGTCCACCAACTTTGCGGCCACCACCACACTTTGTATCACTGCCTCAACGTCTTTATGGGCTGGTGACACAGTGTAGACTCGGACATGCCCTTATGGGCGAGTACTACCAGCGCCATGTCCCCTCTGAGGATATTGCGTGCCCTTGCGACTATCACCTGCAGGCACGCGAGCATATACTCCGCGACTGCGAGCGGCACGATGACCATCGTCACAAATTTGTCACTCGACAACTCTTCACACTTGGCACCCATGCACTGCTTAGCACGCAGAAGGGGATCCTGAGTCTTTCTTCTTTCCTTGGGTCATCGGGTGTATTTACCAAATCTGGTGACGCATCACCGCCTCGAACTGAGGCTCCATAAAGAGCACTTGATTCTGCTGCAGTTGACACTGGTTCGCCTTGGCTTGTTATCAGGTCATGCAACTGTGCAATGCTGCAGTGCGGTGGCTGTCTCTTGGCTGCTTCATCACCTCCTCTGCCTTTGCCTAATGTAGGCAACAAATAGAATCCGCATCCCCCGGAAAGTCCCGGTAACCGCGCACTTGTGTCGCCTACTCCTCCGTCAGGAAAACTCACGAATATAAATGGGCTCATCATATGTGAAAGATGGCATAGGAGAAGCCTTTGAACAGGGAAATTTTGATCCGCTGTTACAGTTGCGAACTTTGGGATTTTCGGTCCGCAAATGCGGATTTACTGTACGACGCCGAACAATTTACATCTCACATATTATATGTAACTTAAAGCCTGAGATGTGCGAAGCATTGCAGTAGTGCAAGTGCAGCAAAAGGCGGTGTGGTGGGGAAGATTGGAGGGGAAAGATTATGAGGCCGAAACTCAAAACCTCAGGAAATGCTCCAAGAGCCATACCAACCTCTCGGTCATATAGATAGCCTTACTATAACATAGTTACATATTTAATTGAGGTACGTCTCTGATCTCGTTTCGGAATTATTCTCGCCTCAAGTCGACCATTCTAGCCACCTCGGATGAGGGATATGTTCCACACGACAGCTCGATCTAGCTATGCTTCTGGACTTTGCCCCCCGGTGTTGCGGATCGGTGGCTGGAAATACAGAGCTCGGAATTCAACCTGAGCCGAGCACAGCTCGATAACTAAATCAGAGCCGCACCTCAATCAACAGGGAGAATATCTTATGTTTATGCTGTTTACAAGGCGGAGAGGTCTACAGGGCATCAGAAGCATTTCCTGAGGTTTTGAGTTTCGGCCTCATAACCTTTCCCCTCCGATCTTCCCCACCGCGGTGCCTTTCGCTGTACTCACACTACTGCTACTGCAATGCTCCACACATCTCAGGCTTTCAGTAACATATAATGTGTGAGACGTAAATTGTTCAGCATCGTACAGTAAATCCGCATTTGCGGACCAAAAATCTCAAAGTTCGCAACTATACATTGAGAAGATAGGGTGACAAAGTATGAAACCCAAAGGCTGTCAAATATGTGTTCTGAACAGTTCCTCCGGCAAAGATTTTTGAAGTCCAGAATTTGAGCACTCTTTGCGGAACCTTTCGGAAGTATTCGGAAGCATCACAGCTATATACTTATCGGCCAAGGGCACCCACTCCTCGCCAAGGAGGACAAGTTTAAACATCGGCAATGACTGAGTCCTTGTTCTCAAGCTTCGGATCCTTGAATAAATATTCCAGAGGAGGTACATAAGTTCACCCTGATTGCACATTTTTGCAAAGTACCTGCAAAGTGATTTTCTGACAGAACGGTGTTGGCAACCTCGACGAGGCGAGAATTTGAGCGCCGGTATTTGCCGATCAAGGGTTAATGCCGTTAACCCCGTGGGTGTGGGTTCTGTTTGTCGGCTACCTTATCATGTGCTGCTCTGGGCTTTTCCATCTGCAGGAGAGGACTTGGCTGGTTTCTATTTCCATCCGCGCCCTACAGTGATTAACCATTCCTTGCAACGCCGAATTGTCGGCGCCGTCTACAAACCGTAAATTGGACTTTCCTTCCGAGCAAACTTGACCAAGGCAGCTCTGAGGCCCTAATGCACTCAAATCCGAGTCAGATAATTTCCATAGTTCGAGATGACGGCGTGAGGTGCAATTTCGACGCCTCTCGGCAAATCCCGATTTTGATTCCGGCACCAGTCCTTGCAACAGCGATGGGGCAATCGGTCTACAGCGACACAATAACATTACGAACTCCAAATATTATGAACAGAATATTCACGTGTAGTATGCTCAATTACCCTTGCAAGAGGAATATTGTGCCAGTGGCCTAGTTATATATATATAGCCGTGTGAAACCTTCGGATGTATTCCCCCGTCCAACACGCCACACCGCCGCCAAGTCGGTTCTTGGGGAATCTCATGCTACCAATGGTAATCAGAGTACATATTCTATCATTCTGCATGTATTCTACATCAATTTGGTACCCCGAATATGTGTTTTATGAGTGTTGCAAGGAATGGGTCTGTTGCAAGGAATGGTCAATAACTGTATCTCATGCTCACTTCACCTTCACCTCCCAGCCTGACAGCTTATTGCCATTGCAGTAAGCAACTTTGCTGGTGTTTGCTCTTGTTTGGTTGCAGTTTCTGTTTTTGTATGCACTCTTATGTTTCTTCCTGACTCCATGCTTTATGTGGACCAATCCTGTTTCCCACCTGTTAGACCCCCTATGTGTTTCCTTTTGTGTACTTAGGTAGCGGCTCTGTCCCTCCTGACCGTCTTGATTCGCTATTGTAACCTGCTTACGGTCGTTAAATATCGAGAATCTCTCTCTCTCTCTCTCTCCCCCCCCCTACATTTATGGGCTCAATAGTCTATGTCAAGCCCGAAATCCGAAGCAGACCAATGTCCTACAGGCCACCTTCTGCCCTTGCCCTCCCACTCCCATGTACACAGTCCCACTGAAACGCAGTGGTTGCACTCATTTCCAAACGGAGATAGTGGGTGCACTGTTACCCCAGACCCAGAAATACCGCAACTCACAGTTGCATCTAGGTATGGCACCAGGTGCCTTGGGAAGCAAGTCATCTCAATGCGCCTGATCCCACCGCCCATGTATTGAGCACGTGAGGTGATGAAGCTGAGGAATGCCTTGAGAGCCTGTCCGGCCGAAAGTTCCGAATTTTGTTTCCAACTTTTGGCTGGGTCCGAACATCGTCCGAAAGGTCCGATGCTCGTTCGATAATCCCGGACTTGCCCATGCATCGTGTTTTGAGCTCTTCCTCTTGCCTGCGTGTATGCCAAATAGCCCGTAAAATGCTCAGAGGGCTGCAGCAGCTCTGCAGCACTGGATGTCTGCAGCTGTACTTGTTGTAGAACTTGTCGCCAGAGCAGTGGCATTGTATGCTTCCAGCGCGTACTGGTCGCAGTCTATGCACACCTCTACGCTCTCCGGTCAGGCCTGGGTGGATGAGCTCATCTCTGGCCACCCAGATCGCATGAAGATCAACTTCGGCATGCCGCTGCACGTCTTCACTGGCCTGATCATCGAGCTTCGTCTCCTCGGTGTGACGGACACCAAGCATGTCTCTCTCGAGGAGAAGTTGGGAATATTCCTGTACACTTGTGTCACAGGAATGAGTTGCCGACTTGTTGGTGAGCGTTTCCAGAGGTCAAAAGACACTGTCACTTGGTTAGTTCTTCGTTACAATTCCTACATACATTGACAGGTATGCATAGCGTGTTTCGGGAGATACTTCGCGTACTTTCGGGTCCCCGGTTCTATACCAAATTCGTACGCCTGCCTGCTGTCGAGAATCCACCCGCACCATACCTCCAGAACAATCCAAAGTTCTGGCCATTCTTCGACAAGTGCCTAGGCGCTCTCGACGGGACACACATCATATGCTCCACATCCGCCAACATGCGTGACCACAAGGGAAGCCTATCGCAGAATGTTTTTGTCATCACCAACTTCAACTTCCGTTTCGTCTACGTCCTCTCTGGCTGCTTCATTTACTCGGACGCACGTTTGAACGACCTGCCTGTCCCTGATGGCTACTACTACCTGGGTAACACGGGCTTCCCGCAGTGTGCTCAGGTACTTGTGCCATATCGCGGAGTGCAGTTCCATCTGCGGGAGTGGGCTGCAGGAAACCGCAAGTACATGACACAATCACATCTCATTATGCAATATTACTAATTGAGACAACCAACAGACCTTGTACAAAGAAAGAACTCTTCAACTTCATCATGCTCAAGCGTGAAATATAGTTGAGCGTATCTTTGGTGTGCTCAAGAAGTGCTGGCAGGTCCTCGTTGTCCCGATGAACTATTCCATGGAGCTACAGGCGCGGATTCCAATTGCCCTTTGTGCCCTGCACAACTTCATGCTCGAGATGGATGGGCCAGAAGCCTTTGCAGAGGAATTAGCCCGCGCTCACGACCCTGTTCCTGCTGCACCGCGCAACATCGGCACTATTGCATCACAACGACTCAACAACGCGGACCTGCAGGCAGGCAAAGATCTGCAGAATTTGATTGCAGAGCCAATGTGGGTACAGTACCAAGATTACATCGCTACACATGCGGCAGCAGATGAACTGGAAGAAGAACCTGAGGAAGAACCAGATGATGTGGGAGTAGGAGAAGACGAGGATGATAATAACAATGTAGAAATGAATGTGTAGGGCGTTTACGACAGGGGTTATGCAAAGGAATGTATGGCAGGGTAGGAAATGAATGTGGTTTGTAAGGGTTCGGCGCATTGCACGGAGCAGATATGGACACAGCAGACGTAGGATAGGGGACAAGTCCTCCTCGGGCTCCGTCTCCGAGATGTAGACAATGTCATGAAGTGTTTCCCGGCGTGGAGAAGAGCCAACTTGAGCCATGTTGAGATAGAACTTGGCGTCGTTCTCGTGGTCATTCAGGTGGCGCGCAACGGTCCTGAACTTGCCATGACGGTCGAGCCAGGACTTGTCCTTCTTGCTGAGGACTTTAATAGCCTCGCACACGTCGTTGGCCTGCCGGAGAGCGCCAGATATCTTGCGTGTGGACTAGAGAAAAGCGTCTTTGAACTTGCCGAACTTGTCGCCAATCGCAAAGAGTCCATCCGCAGCGGTACGTGTGCGCTTCGACGAGGCTGTGGAGGTGCCGGAGTGTTTGCACGATACGGGCGCTGGTGTTGACGGAGCTGCTGGACCTGCAGAAGAGATAGATGTGAGTAGAAGTACACGAGCGCAAAATGTAGCACACACCTGCCGCTGCATTGCCACCAGCAGCCTGGGGGTTGTAAGACACCTCGGGATCATCTCCAGCAGTTGAAGGAGGGGGTAGCATGGTGGATGGAAGCACAGAGTTGTCGGCAACAGGAGACGGTGGGCGATAGGCACCAACTGCACCGGTACCCGCGCACACGACATAGTCCCCCTTTGCCTTCGACGGCTGCACCTTGGTAACGTAGTCGTAGAGGTCCCAGCCATGATTGCAGAATAGCTTGCAGCTGGGGCGCTTCACAATGATGCCCTTTCAGACATTGGTGTCGGCACCGTCCTGGGAGATGCTCGCGCCAGTAACGTCGTTCCACATCAGCCCCAAGGCTTTGCCATCGAGGCCCTTCAGATACGAGACGACGGAATAGATTTTGAGGACCTAGACGCGTGTAAATACAATAAATTGGAGCAGAAATGGACGTACCTCGGCGAGCTTGTGCAACACGCTATCCTTGCTCTTCGCGGCCCCGCTACGAAGTACCGCGTTGACACCCTTCGTGATATTCTCGAGGGGAGTGCCCTTGAACTTCAGGCCATCGGCAGCCCGCTCGGCCTCAGCGTGCTCAAGCAGGACACAGATGTCCTCAAACCACCATTCCGTATTCTTGCCCGTTGGCACAGCCCAGCCGCCGTCTGGCACGGCAAATGAGCCGGCGATGCGAGTATAGCCTAGCCCTGGGATCAACTCCATATTAGGGGAGACAGACATAATGATAAACAGTGTGGAAAATAGCAGACGAGACACGGGCGCGCACACGGAATCAGCCGAAAGTTGAAAATCAGAAATCGGAACTTTCAGCCCGACGGACTCTGAGCTCGCAGCCAGCATACCGGAAATCAACAAAGTGTGTCACAATGTGGTCCAGGCGGGGTAAGATCTTGGGGTCATGCAAAACATTTTTCCATAGGTCAGCCGTATGACCAGACACAATCTCGAGGCACTGCACTGTAGGATAACACCAGAAGAAGATTGCCAGGGATTCATCTGGCAAAGGTTGCTGCAGGAAAGGCTGCGGAAGCACACACGGCACAGGCAGGGCATGGCAGGCAAGAGTGTAAGGTCAAAGTTGTCCCCATACACCGACATGATGTCTAGCTCTTCCAATGCAGGGAGGACATCACCGGGCCGTACGCATAGTGCCCCCATACCAGGCACATGCAGCTGCTTTAGGCTGTACATGTACATATTGACGGATCCACTCGATGGCCCTACAGGCCACATCATTGATATTGAGAGCTCCTCCAGTCGTGGTACAACCTTGGTGCACCACTGGCAGCTGCGATGTGTCCTGCTCCTCCAGATGCAGAACGACAAGTTTACGCAGAGCATGTTCCGGTAGCAGCTGAGTCAGCGAGTCCTTAATGTCCAGTTCGCGAAGTTTAGGGGTATCTGGCAGAATCCCTTTGAATGGAATGCTCGAATGTACGCTTCGGCGGAGCGCAAGCCGTTCAAGCAGCGGCGTCAGCCTGTGCAGGAGGAAGAGGACAGGTCCAGCGGGCACATGGAAGTCGTCAACATACCCGCTATAGCTGCTGTTGAAATGAAAAAGTTTCCCATCTGGAAACACTTCCATGCTGTAGGCGCGAGTTATAAGCGTCTGCACCAGATTGTGCTCAATGAAATCCATGTGCATCTCGTCGTCCGTACAGAGCACCACATCCAGTGCACACTCTTTTGTTTGTGCAAGTACGGCAAGCAGATACCCTTGAGCGTTGTGTGCATGTCTGAGCAGGTCGACGTAGACACACATCCACAGTAGAGCGTCGTTAAGCACCGCCAGGCGCCAGTCATGTGATATGCTGGCAAGGGCGAAGGCATGGAACGCGCACTCTTGTCGTGCTCCGTCTTCCTTCTCTTGCCACGGTTGCAAATGGACAACCTGGCGGAAGATCACGAGGAGCAGCTCTAGAGGTAACAACTGCAGCCTGCGAGTTGCTCGTGACTCCATCGGGCCTGACTGTGTCGTTGTTCTGATTTTCCACGTTAGTTTCCTCGCGGGCGAGTCCAAGTTAGTGTGAACCTTGGTGTCAGCAAAGGTGGACATTGGTCCTGTAGCCGGATGAACAATGTGGCACGGTTGTGTCATGACACACCATGTAGATGCAATGTGGGTCGTGCTCAAGGAGAAGAGAGGGGTCATCGGTCATCAGGGAGTGAGCATAGAGCCATGTTGCGAGGATGCAGACAAGGACAAAACTAGGGTACACGGAGCAGCATTGGCCGGTACATATAGCGATCCGGAAGCGAACCTAAGTGGGATCGGAAATGGATAGCGAACACCAATGGAAACGCGGACAAATGACGGCAGTCGGAGGGGCGATGGGAAAGGGGTCGTGATACAGGGAAACAACCACAAAGGGAGAAGGAACAGCAGGCGTGACGAAGGGGAAAGGAGACAGACGGAGATGGCAAGAGAGAAAGAGTCCATGCCTATATGAGGGTATACAGCGGGTATAACAACAGCACGTACCGTGCGCATACAAGAAGCCAAGGTGTAGGTGCATCCGAGCACCAGCAACGATAGCGGCAAGTCGACCTCCAGTCGAGTATGCGATCCAATGCCGAACAGGGTCGGGATTGCTAAGTGCGGGAAGATGACAGGACACACTCCTGATGCGATGTCGAGGACAAACATGGACGTGGCAAGCTCGGCAAGTACAGCCATGGCGATGTGGGTGGAGAACGTGGAGGGCGGAGGTAGGCGGCGAGCAGTTGCGGACGTAGCGGACATCGCAGACGTACCAAGGTATAGTCATATGGCCAATGGAGGGCTGATGATAACTGCATCACCCAGGGCTCCTGAGGAGCAGCGCAGTAGTTGACGATAGAGAGGGGAAGTCGAGGATCGAGGAGGCGTAGTCCAAAGCGCGCCGGAGCGGATGGGCGGACATGGTGGATCAAGACGAAGGAAAGGAGATTGATGACGGGCGACATCGCCCGCATCTATCCTTGATGGCAAGACCGTAGCTTCAATCGTCAGGAGTCTGCGACGCGGGGTAGGTGCAAGCGGCTGTCAATGCTGCCTGCGTTGAAAGGGCTGAAGAGTATTGCAAGCGCCTGGAGCGAGCCACTGCAGTGATGATCTCTGACCTGAGCTGGATGCGCATCAGTGGATCTGCTGAAGCAAACGATCTGTCTGGGTGTCATTGCTGAGGGCCTGTGTCGTACGCTTGTCTCATTTACACCCTGGTCTTTGCAGGCAATGCTCATTATTTGTGCAGCGAGCCTTGACGAGGAAGAGATACAGCAGCAAGTTTTCGATGTGAATATCTACAACAAAGACTACGCACCGTATCCTAGTGAAGAGGTCAGTCGGTTGTACCTGCGGTTCATTATTGTTGATCGCTGTGGCAGATGCTCTTCACCGACATGCTCGATAACTTCCCGTGCCTCCGGCTGTCCAATGCACACATGGAAGTAACTCTGTACATGTGGGCGCAAACAGCACGTCATCCATCAAAGGTCCCCAGCTTAAATCCCTTCGCACTTTCCAGGCAAGTCTGCAGGCGCGGTTTGGGATGCAGACTCGGGAGTGTCGCTCCGAACTTGGCAGTGTGTTCTTCATCAATGATATCTGAACTAAGCTCACTCTGGTATGCTGTATATGGCTGAGATGTTCATTGATACACAGCTGATGTTGCACAGGACATGGCAAATCCTCAGGTTGCAGAGCATCTCATTTTCTATCCCAAATTGAAGCCCTCGTCAATTACCAACACCTGGGAGATGTCCTGGTGGCTAGAGCTTCTGCCAGACCAGCTAATACCAATGGTTCACGTTGGTCTGCACAAGTTCTTCGTCAACAAACTTGCCTTGCTTCACTCTGGCGAGTTTGTGATTCCATACATGTGGGTCACATACGAGGGTGTTCTTTCAGGCCTCTGTCACAAATGCACATATAACGAGGTATGTCTTATTATCTTGGTATATGCTTTGCAGCTGCTCAGCAATCAATTTTCTCAGACGACTCATGTTCTGACTGTCCTCGAAACTACGACACATGTGGAGGTGGCACTATTGGTGTGCTCCAATTTTTTATTCGAGGTGGCACTATTGGTGTGCTCCTTCATTGATCTTCAGTGAAGATATCCCATCTTTGAGCGTGTGGGTATCATCATTTGGCAATCCGTCTATTTCCTTACGGTGGCTTAGCAGACAGCCACAAGAATTTTTGCGACACAATGCCTAATCCACTACATGCTAAAGCAAATGGCCAAACTGCGCAAGACCTGCAACTACGACAGCAATTGCCTCGCATAGTGCGTTACCCGTTCTTCCTGTGGATTTCAGCTAATGTTTTCCAGCGCTATGATGGTTTATGTCTCCGAGGACGAGCGTGCATATACCAATGACAATGACATGCCATACGACCTCGTCACCGACTCCAGTGAACTTTGCCTGCACTCACTGTTCTTTCCACCTTCATCAGCTGCAGTGTATAGCAATAAAGAGCTCCCTGAATGCCATGAGCACAAACAATGTGAGAGTTAGAGTCCTCACCAAACACGAGAGCGTCGAAGCATTGTGGCAGCTGCGCTTGGGACCTGAGTGTCCTCCAGAATCTTCAGCTTCCCACAGAGCTTGATGAGCATCCAGAGCTTTGTGTTGCACCTAATGCAGAGTCAGCTGGTGCAAATATGCGCAGAATAAGCCCTCTCACCCGGCTTAAATTGTCTTCCAAGCCATCACAGCCTGTCGTTGCAGAGTTCGGGTCAGCACGCACTCTGCATGTTTCTTGTAAGAACTGCGCTTTTGCACTCAGATGAAAACCAACCCAGGGTCATGTGGCTGAGGCTGTGCCGAGCTCTGTGGTTGAGAATGGGTCTGACCTTGCGGTGTTGGCTCTTGAGGCCATGGTTCCGCCGGGGCAGGCCACGGTTCTGCTGGGGCAGGCCGCCGTAGCGGCGCGGTTCGCTCCTTTGCTGGTGGCAAAGGCAAATACATGAGTCAGAGACAGTCCAAGCCTTGGTCAATGGCCTACGAGCATGGTCTGATAAGCGTCAAGGCTGGTTCTGCCATCTGGAAGTGCCCACTGGGCGTGAGGGGTGAAGGCCCTGCAACGCGGACGCATCCTGTGGATAGATCCAGATGCCCGGCAAGGGCAGGCGTAAATATGCATGTCTAGACAATAGAGGCTGAACAATAAGTTTGAGGACAATAAGGTTGCAAACAATGGAGGGTACGAAGTATCTGTGCAGCACGCTGTAATCCTGATGACTGGGACTCAGACGATGATGACTAGGATGATCCTGTCACTACCCTGAAAATACGGTAAGGAGCAGCGGATGCACTGCAAGAGAAATGTGCAACACATTTGGTGGTGCGTACAGAGGGATGTCGTTCATTGTTGCTCGAGAGATCCGGCGGCAGTGCTGCCCGCCTCGGAATCAATGCATATCCGGTGTTGCTCAGCTCACGAGGACCCGCACTGTTGCGAGTCAGTTGTGAAAAGCAACAACATAATGTGGTTGGATTAAGTTCAGTTGGACTGTTTTATGCATAGACATGCAGATAAATAGCACAAGGCTCTGAAATGAAGAGAGGTTCTCTTTTGACAGGGAAGTACATGAAGTCACTCATTTGCAGATGCATTTTCAGTGTGTGCTTTGGCCACGGCGTATTCGCGGAATCAATGTATGCATATAATTCACACAATTCCCTGGAGTTGCAATTGTCAAATTGAGAGAGAGCAAGGACACGGCTCGGCGACAGCTACGGGAGCAATCTGCTTGCTGTCACAGCGACAGCAGAGACGGGAGTGCCCTCTGGAGGGTCGGGAGGGAGGGGCGTGCTCTCAGCAAGGGGCGTGCTATCAACAGAAGCGAGATACATGCAGCCAACCTGCAACACCGTCAGTGCCATAATGAGCAATGCAGCATGGGGTGCACGTGGTTTTTTGCCAAGCCAATGCGCAAGAGGGGCTGGCGCTGGTGCATTCCATTCCCGTTCGCCGGGTCAAGTCAGCACGTCAACATCAATAGTGGACTGGATAGTGGTTCCGCTGCGCCGACTGGGCGGACGACAGTTTGGGGCCATGACGAGAAAAGAGCGGGACGGCAAGTGCCACATCCTGGGCAACGGGAAATTGGCCCCAATCACGACACACTTGCACTCGCGCGATCATCATGAGGATGAGCACACGGGGCTATCCCGTATCTGTGGAAAATTCTGTCTTATGGCCAGCACAAATAAGCAGAGGCTGCACGGTGGATTTCAAGATGAGGCCGTAACTGTACGCTGTCCCCGTCCACACTGAGTCTGACAGCAAGTCCCAGGCTCCAACTCACAACGCTCTGAAGCGTGCTCTCAAGCCCAACATTGACATCGTGCACCGTAGACAGCCCAACCAGGTGACATGCAGCCCGCTATGACCCGTACTCTAGTCCTTGACTTGCCACTCCATCGCGCACTCAGCAACCATTGCATCTGCACCCCGTGTACTTGTCCTCTACGCCCTTGCTACCCGCCACTCTGGATGCTCGCGACCCAGAAGACGACTAGCTACAGCGCACCTTCAGCGCGCTGCGACCACACACACCTCCGCCGCAGGGCACCCGCCTACACCCCGGAGTGGTATGCATTGCCGTGCGTCTCCCCCAAATGGCTTCTATACATACAACTGACCCATGTCTGCTCCGCACGATCCCCTTGCTGTACTCCTGCCCCCCTCGAGAACCCTGATACCCCAGTAGATCGGTTCCCCATTGATCAGCCCCAAATACGCTCGTCAAGAATTTGTGTGATTTCGACTTCAATGTGAACTCTCAATATGCACCCTCGCGCTACCCATTGAGCAATACACGCACCAACAATCGCCTCCAAGACACTTCATTGGAACCAGGGTACACCGAGCATGACTTGTGCATGTACAAGACGACTCCTCAAGGGATATTCACTCACCAAGAGCCATACACATCTACGGGGGACTCCAGCACTCGAACACGCCATACCTGTCAGAAACACCACGGATCCCGCCAGACGTGGGCGCTCAGCGGATAGAGAGAGAGGCGAGTGCACGTCACATGGTGATATAGACCAGATCGAATCTAGTGTACATGAAACACGACCGAGAGGTATATAAGCGATGCGAGACAGGAACCGAAGGAGCGAGAGGAGTCAGGACGTGGAAATCAATCAGAGCAATCGAGTCGAACCACACGAAGCAACAAGCGGGGCGGTGCGAGTCATGTGGAAACGAAACCGAGAAGCCGAAGCCGGGTATGACGCGAGCAAGGACATGCGAGACGCATCGGGACGCGAGCGATGACGGAAAGAGAGAGAGAGAGAAACCTACGTATCTAGAGAGTCCGTGCGAGACAAGAGAGAGAGAAGAAACGCGCATTCGAACTCGGGTGACCGCCTGACGATGAGCTCCTCAACCGGGCTCATCTCGCGTGCGCGCTCGCACGCGAGATAGCCTAAGAAGGCGCGACATGCAACGCGACGACGCGCCGCAGGATCCACAGTTGAACGACGAAGAGCACGAGCACGACGCCGCCAGCGAGCGCGATATAGAAGCGAGGCTTGCAACCGTCGGGATCGTAGACGAGTCCTCGCGTAGGGCCGCCCAGGAGTGGAGGGAGCTCGCGCCAATAGTCGTTGTGGGGTCTCGGTAGTTCTCGAGGCTCGTTGCGTGGTGCTCGTGGTCGGAAGACAATGCGAGTCGTCTCGCGACAGGTCGTGTGGACGTGGGGTTCGCAGTGGCGGCACGGCGACGGTGGGCGGTTCATAGTGTGAGGGTAAGTGCGAGATCTGATGGCGGGCCGCGAGGTTTCGGATACGGGCCCAGCTGTCGAGTCTCTCGGTAGGCTCGATGCCCTGCTCCACCCGCGAGCCTTCGAGGTTGACGTCGAGTGACAGGCGGGGTTCGCGAGCCATAGCGAGCTCGTAAGGCGTCCATTCCTGGTTCGACGCGAGGCGTGTATTGACTGCGAGCTCTGCGAGATCCATGAGCGACGGCCACCCTTCTCCTGCCATGGCTACGAGGCCGTTCGCGTGTATGCGAGCTCGTACGACCGTTGTCGTATTGAGTCGTGAGATGTCTCGAACGGGCTTTGCGGCGAAAAACGCAGAGAAGGCGGGCGGAGATACTTATCGAGCGACCGACTTCTCACAATACCAGTCTGAAACGACCATTCCTCTATCGACCATCACCCCTTGTATAAATGCAGATCCTGCACATGCTCTTCTCTGGCTTCTCGGCCGGCCACCCTCTCTCTGTTCCCAAGAGACACCGACAGCTGCTAGGGGAGACTATCGCAGTTTGACAGCACGAGCACAGCCACCGACTTCGATCACAAACCAAGCTTGTGGCACAGCCAGTGAGCGCTTACGAGACAAGCGTGCAACACTCAAACAGCACACAAGAACGAGCAAAGGGTATTGAGGGAATAGAAATGAGCTATCTGATGGTCTCGTACATGTTCAAGGCTATACCAGCAGTGCTTGGCCCCCAAACACTGCCTGACCAGAGCAGTAGCATTCGCTCCAGAACTTGCGGCAGTTATTGACCATGTTGGTTCCAATGGAGGATCGCTCAAGAAGAAGTCGAGTGGGTCTGTGCATGGCCAGGGCAGAGTCGTGCACGGGAATGGGTTGTCGTCAGACGAAGGAAACGAGACGTGAGGCGCCAGTAACTCGGGTCCGCGGCTATAACGCGTTACGACCGAACTCCGTCCAAGACGCGCTGGAAATGAGCAACAACGTATGGGACACATTGTCAGCATGTCATAGTCAGGGCCATCAGCCAAATTACACTGGAAGGCAGAAACGAACAAGTTATCATGACCGTGACATATGCATCCGGCCCCGGCGCATGGCTGAACCGCGACACACTGCGCGCTGAACGTCCACGCGGCACTCGACCAGGTGACACATGTACTCGTTACCATCAGGAAGCATCAACCGGCTTCTGAGGCAACCGGAATAGCTCGGAATGCGTACATCACCCCTTCGAATGCTCAATCACGCTTCCGAGGCACCGACCGGTCACGACCTACCGACTGATATCCGTAGTTCACGCCATTTCCTGTGCTCCCATGCTTTGGCTGCTGGCCAGACAATACAATCACAGCACTCCGAGTCCATTGGATCAGACAAGTCACGCGCCTCCCGTAAAAAGTGCTTTCAGTACGACTGAATGCCGAGCCCCCGAGGCTCTACCACCTTCGATACTATCGGGCCCCACGACCTAGCGCAGCACCGAAGCTGATTGATGTCTCGGTAGCTTGATCCACCCTGTACCTGACCGGACCTGTATATAAGGCGTCCATTTTCCTGTACTTAGAAGATCATCAATCCCACGGGACACAGTTCACCTACAAGCTCAACAGCTTCAGCGCTCTCGCTCTCATCTGCCTCAGCGACAGGAATACGAATCTCTACCTCACTTCTGCTCAGAAGTCTCAGTGTTCGGCAGTAGGACACGCAGCGGCCTCTGCACATTGACTAGCACCACAACGCGGTGGTTCGGCTAGGAGATGATCTCACTTCGGTACACTTCGTTTGACGCAGCTCAGTGCTTGGCACCAGCTTAGTAGTGGACAAGTCCCTACATACTCCTCGATGTGTATATCCACTCGCTCCCTCTACATTTCTCAAAGTCATCTCTCCTACCTACATAGTACACTTCAGCTTTTGTTGTGCTCATCCACCCTCCCTCCCTTTTTCTTAGAGTTGTCTTAGGCTTTGCCTTCGACAGTTCTTGCTGAGTTTAGTGTGTGGTGATCACCGTACGCGCACTGGACTCTATTACCGTAGCATCGGACATCCATTCCCCTTCCCTTTCCTTTTTTCATTATACCCTCGTGCTCCCAGGCTCACAGCTGTGTCTTGGTTCATGATGTAACCTGTTGCAGCATGAAGACATTGATTCATCATCATCCTCTACGCCCTCAATGTCATAGGATGTGACATTCTCCTTGTCGACCAAAGGCATCGCCGAGCTCGATACAGTCCAGTCGGCATAGCACTCGAACACACATCCAAGTCGCGCACAGCACTGCATTAAGCGTACCTCATTCCTTGCGATGTCCCCCTTGTGATTCGTGGCTTCGGACTCAAGTCTGCTTCATATGCTCCTTCTCCCTGACATCCTATGCATCCTTGATACCTAGGGATGGGCATCGTATCCGTATATACGGGTCATACGGGACACTCTATATGGTCCCGTACACCGTACCAGGGATGGGTTACGGACGGATCAGTGACCGTATTCCCTGTATGACGACACCCGTATACGGCTGTATGTACAGCGTACTGATGGTGAGAATGATAATAATGCCTACGGCCCACTCTTGGGTGTCCGGAGCGTCAGAATGCAGTCTAGGCGGCCTCGACTGAGAGTTGTGGCAGGATGCATGACATGTTTGACGGCTGGGAGCAGCTGAGACACCAGCCGCACGACGTATGACATACAAACCCGTGTCTGCAACCATGTTCTGCAGTGCAGGCATCATGAGGAATAGCAATAGTACTGTCACAGTAGGTGTAAAAAGTCGTTGACCTCTGTTCTAGGCACCATATAGGCGTGTAAATAGAGTTTTGATAGTGTATTGCATCTGTACAACCGTATCCCGCATGACAGCCGTATCACATCTGTATCCGTATCGTCAGCTCCTCCGGCAAACTAGACTTACGGACCATTGCTGGCGGTCCATACACCATATTCGTCCATACTCTGTACGGCCGTATCCCGTTTACTGGACGGTGCCCATCCCTATCGAAACCCCGCATCGCAGACTCCTGACGGTTGAAGCTACGGTCTTGCCATCGAGGATTGACGTGGGTGATGTCGCCCGTCATCGATCTCCTTTCCTTCGTCTCGACCTACCATGTCTGCCCATCTGCTCCGGCGCGCTTCGGACTACGCCTCCTCGATCCTCGACTTCCCCTCTCTATCGTCAACTACTGCGCTGCTCCTCAGGAGCCCTGGGTGATGCAGTTATCATCAGCCCTCCATTGGCCATATGACTATACCTTGGTACGTCTGCGATGTCCGCTACGTCCGCAACTGCTCGCCGCCTACCTCCGCCCTCCACGTTCTCCACCCACATCGCCATGGCTGTACTTGCCGAGCTTGCCACGTCCATGTTTGTCCTCGACATCGCATCAGGAGTGTGTCCTGTCATCTTCCCGCACTTAGCAATCCCGACCCTGTTCGGCATTGGATCGCATACTCGACTGGAGGTCGACTTGCCGCTATCGTTGCTGGTGCTCGGATGCACCTACACCTTGGCTTCTTGTATGCGCACGGTACGTGCTGTTGTTATACCCGCTGTATACCCTCATATAGGCATGGACTCTTTCTCTCTTGCCATCTCCGTCTGTCTCCTTTCCCCTTCGTCACGCCTGCTGTTCCTTCTCCCTTTGTGGTTGTTTCCCTGTATCACGACCCCTTTCCCATCGCCCCTCCGACTGCCGTCATTTGTCCGCGTTTCCATTGGTGTTCGCTATCCATTTCCGATCCCACTTAGGTTCGCTTCCGGATCGCTATATGTACCGGCCAATGCTGCTCCGTGTACCCTAGTTTTGTCCTTGTCTGCATCCTCGCAACATGGCTCTATGCTCATCCCTTCGTCCGACCTTTCCCCCTTCTCCTTGGGCACTACCCCCACATACACGAGGCCGACTTGGTGTACTGTGACACATGCTGTCTTGGGCTTTTTGTTTCTGATCGCATCCCTGGTCTATCTGCATCCTTTCTACCTCAGTGCTGCTGATGCTGATGTGCTGTTCAAGGTGAAGAGGCAAACAACGCGGTCGTCAACGTCCTGATGGCAAGGCAGACGGAGGACTACAGTGGCAGCAGCGCTACAAGCTAGGCTTGTCAGCATATGATATGACTCTGCCCAGCCGCTTTAAGCTCTTGGACTAGGCGGATGCACAAGCGATGTAAAAAGATCAAGAACAGTGTATTGCTTTCCCCCGCTGCTCGTAGTTTCCAGGACTAGAATTGTCCCTTCACCTACTGCATAAGCGGTGAAACCATGAGTGCGACTCCAAAGTCTTCTCCAGGAATACACCCTCGGGCATGGATGTGTTGTGACACCCCTGCTGTCCGCGTTCATCCTAGTGTGGCCGGGGTTCGGTTCGGTGGGGTCGGAGGCACTTTTGCCTGAACCCGAACCCGAACCTTTCCTGAACCATCAAACCTCGAACCTCGGTTCGGTTTGGGTTTGGGTGTGGGTTTGGGTTTGGGTGTGGGTTTGGGTTTGGGTTTGGGTTTGGGTTTGGGTTTGGGTTTGGGTTTGGGTTTGGGTTTGGGTTTGGGTTCGGTTCGGGGTTTGAACCTTGAAACTTATGCTAAATATATCGGCCTGGGGATACCATAGGGTAGTATGAAAATTTTATTCAGATACCATAATGTCATACATGATGTTCCCAGTGCCACACAGTACTTATGAATCGATGTAGGACTATCAAACACACACTCATGGATGTTATATGACCGTGGGAATGTATTATATTATCATTGCATGCCTTGAAAGTCATAGAATACATGTGGCTAAGTACTCAAAGCAACTGCAGGAAGCTATCATATGCATTACATGAGCACATGGTGGGCTCAAAACATTTATATGGTCTATTTGACGACTATAGAGCCATCTATATATAGAGAGGTTCGGCGGTTCGGTTCGGTTCGAACCGGGTTCAGACAGGTTCAACACTAGCACCGAACCTGAACCGAACCGAGGCCGAACCTAGGTTCGGTTCGGGTTCAGTTCGGGGGTTCGGAGGTTCGCAAAGCGGATCCCGGCTACACTAGTTCATCTGTAACTAACATACTCTCCACGACAACAATGCATGCGATCTACTCGCCGCAAAGCCTTACTCAGTGGAGCTCTCGTTGCTCAGACCACGACTGAGCAAGCTGTTGCTGAAATCGCATTGGTCGCTAATGCTCCTCCCCCTGTATCTTGGATTCCATGCCCTTCCTGTATTTTCCGCTACTGAACCACAATAAATGAACCACAGGTTTTATTATCATTTTAAAATATTATCATTTTGAAGATCTGAAAGAGGCCCAGAGGAAAGCGGAAGCAAGGGCATGAATACATCTGCCGTTTGAGGGATGTCGGGTTTGCGATCCCGAAGGGCGAAGCGGCACTCTCTCAACAGCTGACACTGGAGACACTAGAGTGATGTTGGGTGAGATGTTGGAGACTCAAATTCTATCCCAAGGGAACGACACACAATTTACACTGGCGGACGTGAGTCCGTGACCAGCCGAAGCAGGAGAAAAGGCAGATCGGGTTGCTGCCAGTTGCACACGAATTAGCAGGACACGCTGGCGGATTGCCCACCAGCTGCGGACAGGCTCAGCGCCTTGTGGGATGTGGGCCACGTGGCCCGGACACCATAGTTCATGCCGATCGGTGGCTGTTCTTACAGGCAGGAAGGAAGAACAGCCCCCTTTTTCGGCAGATTCACAAATTTGCTTGAGCCTAACTGCTGTCCAAAGAATCCGGCAGACGGTGCAGCTACAGCGTTGGTGACTTAGACATAGTAAATCTGTTTCACAGTCTAAGTTCGGGTATATACACTTTCTATATTCATTGATTACCTCAAGCTGCAAGCGGTGGCTGGAGGTGGCCAGAAACCATCCACACATGGTGACCTATGAGAGTCGAAGTCCCTTGTTGACCACACTGTTACAGACCCTTGACGGACATAAGCCTCGGCCATATGAAATCTATTTCCAAAGTTGGAGGGCAGCAGAAAGAACACGGCATTTGTGACTGTAACCGTTGGATCCCCGAGAGCAGACTTGATTTCATTATCAGATGACATGGAAACAGAGAGGGGCGAGAGAGAGAGATAGACGGACGAGGGACAGACAGCAAGCACGAGACTGCAAAACTGCGGACAGGGCGATGAGGGGATGATGGTGACGGGACGGGACAGGATTGTGCGAGAGTATAAGAAGAAGAAAACAGATACGCGTGCGCTACGATTGGGGGAGTTGACGGGAAACGGGGACGGGAAGTTGGAATTGGATCTATGCTACATAAGAGAACGTATCCCGCGTACCCTCGACGCGCTCGATGTACTCCTTCTCGAGCAGCGTGTCGATAGCCTATAATACCACACAACGCGGCACGTCAGCACTCACGAGCCGCACACAAAACGACACACAAACGCACCTTCTTGATGTCTGGGATCTTCGGCGCGAAGCGCTGCGAGATCTGCGAAATGACCTCCTGTATGAGCGGCTGGTTCTTCATCGTCTTGCGCGCCTTCATGATACTGTACACGGAACGGTGAGCACGCAACGCAGGAAAGAAACGCGCAAACGTACCGAACGATCGTCGCCTGGATGACGTACTTGCGGTCCTCGTCGACCGTCTTGAGGACCTCGGTCTGCTCCTTGGTCTCCTGCGCCTTGATCGGCATGTTCAAGTTGACACGGATCTTCTTCGACTTGAAGCCTAAGCACAAGTCAGCGACACGCGCGCATCGTAACGAACGGACTACGTACTCGGGTTCAGGTCGTACTGGTCCTTCTCCTCGTTGATGAGCACCTTGGCCTTGACGAGCAGCGCCAAAACCTGGCTCAGGATCTCCTTACTAATGGCCGTCGCGGTCTGCAGCTCGTCCAGGCTGAGCGTGTCGTTATTGTTGTATTGAACGAGGACAGCCATCTGGTAAGAACTCGTCATCAGAATGTACTTCTGGTTAAGGTAGTTCGTCCGGAGCTCGTTCTTGCTGTAGTTCCACAACCAGGTCAACTTGCGCCCGGAGTGCTTCGAGGCGTAGTAGCGCTGGAAGCGCTCGTACGTCGGCAGGATCTCGCGCGGGATGGTGAAGTCGTGCGCCGGCGGGTTGAGCGGCCAGAAGTTGGTACCAAGAACCATGATGCTGAAGTTGATCTCGAGCTCGGCCGACTCGTGCGTCTGCTCCATCCGCTCCTTGAACTGGTCCGTCAAGTCCTTGGACAGGTTCATATCTAGCGGGGAGGATCAGCTACGAAGGGTACACTCGCGTTCGACGCGCGATACGCACCCGTGAACATGCGCTGGAGCTTGTTCGTGTATTCGAAGCCGCACGCCTCCTTGAGCTTGGAGATCATGCTCGCCTCGGCCTCGTCGCTCGCGGATACGCCGTGGATAAGACGCTTGGACAGCTTGGTCGTGTAGAACGTCTGGAACACGTCCTTGTCCTCGATGTACTTGAACAAGATCATCTGCGAAACGCGTTAGGTAAGAAGCAAACGCTGCGCGCGCCAGGCCGGACGCACCACTTGGTTCAGCGCGTCCTCGAGACCCTCCGCCTCGGAGACCTTGTTGTTCTTGCGCAGCAGAGCGTCGGCGTGCTTGGCGAGCAGCTCGGGGCTCTTGGTGCTGCTCGTGCCCGTGGCGGCGTTACGGTTGACGAACTCGCGGCACGCCTTGTCGAGGGACGCGACGAAGCCGGCCTCGCCGCGGAACGAGCGGTTGACGGTCTCGGCGTTCTTCTTGTGAACCTCGAGCAGCGCGTCGACGTACGCCTTGGGGTCGAGGGTGTCGCTGCTGCTCCCGTCCGCGCCTTCGCCGACGAGCTTGGCGACAGCCGCGAGACCAGCCTTCTTGACGTGCTCCTCGAACTTCTTGCGCAGGGGCTCGAGACCGTCGGGGATACGGGAGAGGAGGGCGTACATGCGCTGGAGGTCCTCGTCCTTGTCGTAGTCGAGCAGGTTCTGGAAGTCCTCCCACATGATCTCGGAGTGGTCCTTGATGAGGACCTGCTCGCACTTGCCGACGAGGGTCTTGCGGGTGTTGGTGTTGAGGTAGCGCTCGACGCGGTCCTCCTCCTCGCGCAGACGCTCCTCGGCGCGCTTGAGGTAGTCGCTGACGGAGTTTTCGGCGAGGAAGGCCTCGGACTCTGTCTTGTAGTACTTCTCGGTGGCGGCGATGAAGGGCGACTCGAAGTGCTCCTTGTAGACCTCGAGCGAGGCCTTGTTCGAGTCCTGCTCGTCAAGACCGAGGGATACGAAGGAGTCGACGACCTTTTTGACGAGACCCTGGTCGATCGTCTCGCCGTTGCGCTGGAGCTCGATGAGGCGGAGGATGGCGTTGGCGAGCTTCTGATTCTTCGACTGGATGTGCAGGAAGAAGTTCTGTTTCCATTGCACGAGCGCGAGCTGGATGGAACGGGATTAGATTAGAACGCGTGTGTTGGGCGAGGCAGCACGCGACATACAGTGTAGACAGTGTAGACGTTCTTGCGGCCCTCGTCCTTTTCGCGCTTGACCCAGTGGCGGTTGAGGTAGGTGAATAGACGGTTGATGTAGTTTGCGCCGGTTGTGTATCTGTCCCACTCCTGGGCGTAGTAGCGGAGCAGGGCCTCGTCCAAGAGCGGGTCCGATGTCTGCGGAGGGGAGAGTGAGCGCGCGCGACGCGTATTAATATGGCCAAGTACCTCTTTCAGCGTCTTTAGATGGGCGACAAAGTAGCGGATGAGGTTGTTGTAGAGATCTGAGCCCATGAGGTTCGCCCCGGCTGTGGCAACTTGAGCGACAATTCTAAACATCGCTAGAGCGACTCACTTCGACCGCCGAGGCCGGATTCCGCGCTCGAGTGCATGCGCGAAGAAGTGCAGTAGTTGTAGGCGACGGTGTAGAGGGCCATGTACTTTGAGTAAGACACGCCCTCGCGCAACCTAGTCATGATGTGGTCCACGCCCTCCTCGAGAAAGTTCCACGTCGTCTGCAGGTCCGCCGTCGCGGGCGGCATCGGGTACGCCTGGGCGGAAGCTGCCATACTGTCTAGTGGGAGGTGGGAGGAAGAGCCGTGCAAGCGGAGTCAGACTGGCGCGCTCCCGCTTCGACAACAGCCACAACCACTTTCCACAACTCCCCAATCCCATTTCCTAATACCATTCGATTCCAATGGTCGTTTTACAAGTGTCGCGGGCGGCGTTCACAAGACCCAGTCATATGGCCCCGACGATGGGCGCTCGGCTCGTAATGAGCTGACACCGCCGAACGCCCTGTTATCGACGTCGACACTCTGCCTGGTCCGTCGACGGTCAACTCGGGTTCTCGCTCTCTGTGCACTTTCCGCTCTTGATCTATCGATGGCGCGCACGCGACCTGCAGCTGCACGGCTGCATGCTTCCTCTCCGTCACCCATTCTCGCGTCCCCTTCGCGCTTTAGCCACCACTTGAACCTACATCTCTCGCCTTGATTCTCTCCCTCTCAAATAGTACTTGATCACCGTAGCTTATGCTTCCAGTCGACGCGTCCATGTCTGTACAAGTTGCTCGACGGACGCCCGCGCCCGAGTTCTCATCTCGACTCCCTCTACAATTGGACTCCTCCCAGAACGCACTACAGCGCAACTAACGGGACTAGCACTGTGCGTTTCTCTTCTTTCGTTGTCTCCTTGGCTCTTATAACTCACGCACGCTTTGGTCGCCGTTACGCATCACGCAACCCGCTCGCGCTATTGCCCACAATGACATTCACACGGGCTCTTCCAGTCTTCCTCCTACTTCTTCCACCTTCCTCGACATGTATCTTACATGAACCCGAATACAAGGCGCGAGGTTCGTACTCGATCCCGTGTTCAGACCTGCGCGCCGAGGTCGACACAATGAACACGTTCCATCACAGAAAGTTACACACAACAGACGGCCTAGTCGGTGGCGCATGGACGGACTGGCGTCCTTTGAGGAGAGCTCTCGGCCGTATGTGGCCGTGCGCGTGACGTTCAATCGTCAAGTTCCCAGTCCGCCCAACCGCTCTTTCACCCAAGCGCAACGAACGGCCGCTTCTGTCTCGGCCGCCAAATCCGACTCTTGCGCATGGCCCAGGAGAATACAGACGTAGTAGATGTCTTCGACGCTGCTAGTGCTGGCACCGTCGACTCGTCTCCCTTCGCCAATTTGCCATTCGAGCTCGTCATAATAATCATCACCGCCGCCGCCCGCGACCGTGCGTCGCCGTCTTGGGTGGCATCGCTCGCACTTCTGTGCCGCGCAATCCGCAATGCAGTCAATCCAGTCCTCTTCGAAACGCTGCGGATGACGGACATGAATTGCGACGCTATCGCCAGACACAAGACTCGTTTCCAGCAGACGCGTCACCTCCACATTATTTTCACCAAACCTGCTCGACAAAACGATGCCTTCGATCGTTTCGAAGAGCTAGTGCGCCAGCCGTTTTCCTCTTTCACGGCCGTAACCCTGTTGAGCTACAGCAGCTCTTGCTGTCGTCGCATGCTACTCCTGCTGCAAGACAGTACTGCGACCGTCTCTCATCTGCACGTCCGCTACTTCCCCCTTTACTACGATGGGCCCGCAAACTGGCTGCCCTCATCCGTCACGCACCTAGCGCTCGACCTGCCCCTGCGGGATCTCGACGATCTCGATATTTTCGTTCTCTACATATCACAGTACCTGGAGGAATTCGGTCGTGGCCTAGAGCGGCTTCTACTTCGGACGACATGCATGCCGATGGATGTGAAGAGGGCGTTCATAGACGCTGTCGATGGTGTCGCGGTGGCGCGTCGGGATACGCGGCTATGGGTCGACGATGATCGGGCGTTGGCTGACCTTGTGGAATACACGACGGGGAAGGAAGCGTCCATGGACGAAGACTTGGGTATCTCGCTCTGGTTCGCTGGTCGTCAGCTCTACGTGCCATCGTGATGATCTCATACATGAGCCATTCGAGTTAAGTGTACGTGTGTATACATATAGAACTAGATCTTCTGTATGCATGGACTCGGAGCCTTCGCAAGACGATGCAGCTCTCTCTGTGACAGCGACAGCGATGAATGCACCACTCAAATCTTCAGTCTCACGCGTAGAAGGTGTGCAGTGTGAAATAACGATAATATATGTGCTAAACGACCGGGATAGGATAAGAAATAAAAGACCGACAAAAATGTAATGCGACAGGTGTCCTCCAAATTATATGCAGCACCCTC